>MJUU01030335.1:0-15827 GCA_002080025.1 Modiolus philippinarum
ACAGAATGTGAGCAACAGAAAAAGTGCTGCACAAATTATGGCTGCTATTAGTGTAAGCATTATTTCTATAAAAAATGTCATTAAATAGTTGTAGTATAAATTACAAAGACCGTAATTTCCATTGACCTTTAGATAAAAGCTATTTTGGCTGTGTCCTTTTTAAGACTGTTTTGAATTCACTTCACGTTTTACAAAAAAAAATCTGTCATTTATATGCATGATTTGTGTGAATATGAATAAATAAAAACAATTATATAACATAACTAGAGGCTCACCTGAGCCTGTATCGCTCACCTGGTTAACATGTGCCCATTTTAGAATGTGTGTATATTAAGTGTATGTTTAAAGGAAATCTTCATTCCAAACAGTAGTCATGGAACAATCCAAATTAAAACAGTGTTTGAAGGACCTTCTATACATCATTCATACAAAGTTTGGTTAGAATTGGCTACTAAAGCAGTTTCAAAAAAGACGGTTAAAATGCAATTTCCCATAGACTTCAATGCAAAACTATGTGCCACCAGTGCCGCAATGTTATTGCCACCACTGCCACCCCATCATTACGAAATGAGGAATTTTTGTAGAGAACCTTTGAGTCATCATTCATATAAAGTTTCAAAACCTTTGGCCTTGTAGTATCAGAGAAGATATTTGAAAATCGGCCAATTAGAAAAAAGAATTGCTTCTGGCAGCCATGTTATTTGACCAATCAGCAAGAAATGAGGAAACTTTGTAAAGGACCTTCCATACATCATCCATGCAAAGTTTGGTTGGAATTGGTTCAGTGGTTTCAGATGAGAAGATTAAAATGTGAAATGTTAACGATGGACAACGGACACCAAGTGATGGCAATAGCTCACATGGCTTTCAGACAGGTGAGCTAAAAAGTGAAACGAAAATTTTGTGTAAGCATATTACATTAAATACAAAATGTGTCTCTCCCCCAAAATGTGGTAACAAATGGCCTTGTACAGGATTTTCAGAATTCTGTTATTAAATTTTTGTCAAATTTTCTGTTTTTTAGTAATGGTGGAAGTCATGTTTGGTATTGGTTGGGGTGATGAACCATAATTCTTAAAGGGAATCACAAATGTATTGTTTGTACAAAGTTTGGTAGCAATTGGCCCAACACAGGATTTTTCTGAATTTTTTTGTCAAATTTTTTGTTTTCAGTATTGGTGGCAACTATGTTTGGTGGCAGTTGGGGTCACAAACCATAAGTCTTAAAGGGAATCATAAATATATCAATGACATGTACCCAAAATTTTGTAGCAAATGGTACTTTACATGATTTTTACAATTTTTTTATTGAATTTTTCGTCAAATTTTCTATTTTTAGTAATCATGGAAGCCATGTTTGATATTGGTTGCGGTCAACAACAATTCTTAAAGGGAATCACAAATATATTCTTTTCCTAAAGTTTGAAAGGAACTGCTCCTTTACAGGATTATTCAGAAAGTTTTTATTGAATTTTTTTGTCAAATTTTCTATTGTTAGTAATGGTGGTGACCATGTTTGATGGCGGTTGGGGTCATCAACCATACTTCTTTAAGGAAATCATAAATACATCATTTACCCAAAGTTTCGTAGTAAATGGCCTTATAGAGAATCTTTCAAAATTTTTTTTATCGAATTTTTTCTGAATTTTTTTTATTTTTAGTAACAGTGGCAGCCATGTTTGATATTGGTTGGGGTCATCAACCATAATTCTTAAAGGGAATCACAAATGTATCCTTTACCCAAATTTTAGTAGCAGTTGGCCTTTTACCAGATTTTTTCTTGAATTTTTTGTAAAATTTTCTATTTTTATGTAACTGTGGCAGTTATGTTTGATATTGGTTGGTACATATATATGTATCATCAACCATAATTGTTGAAGGGGATCATTAATGCATCATTTCCCGACAGTTTGGAAGTAATTGGTGCTTTACAGGATTTTTCAGATATTTCAATTGTATTTTTTGTTGATTTTACCCATGTTCTATATTTAGTAACGGCGAGCATGCTGGTTTGTCGGCAGATGTAACTTCGAAAGTAGACATCCTAAGGATGATTGTTGCTAAGTTTGTTTCCAACTGGCCTAGTAGTTTCAGAGAAGATTTTTGAAAAAGTTTACGAACGATGGACACAAAAGTGATGGCAATAGCTCACATGGCCCTTTGGGCATGATAAGCTAACAAAGTCAGTGGAGTATCACTGAGGGGTGGAGGAAAATAATCTCCATTACCAAATGAGATGTTCACTTAATACTGCAACTGTATATCAAATATATGTATCACTGGCGGTTCCTGTGGGACTGACCTGATCACAAACTTGAACATGAAAAATATTCAAACTCAGTGATGAATGACTGAGGGGCAGGACTAAATCTCCACAGATATTAGATGTTCTAATGGTTACGCATCTGCACACCACTCACAATGACCAACTGTAAGGCGAAGTTTGTTCCCAACTGGCGTAGTAGTTTTAGAGAAGACTTTTGAAAATTCATGACAAAATGTATCAATGTAACAATCTATTTTGCTAACTTTTTACTTTGTATCAACTCATGAGAGATATTCCATCTTTTTTCTCTTTTAAGGCCAGGCTATTTGCATTTGATTTATGTGAGCAATGCATATCTGAGAAATTATCAATAAAAATTTAAACCAGTGTACTCACTTCATAAATAAAGCTATAGCCTTTTTCATTGAAGGACTTGTTTGTACAGGAGCATGTACTTTACTACTTGGCACTTTTTGTTAGTCGTTATTATACCCATCCATATGGATGGGGTGTAAAAAAAACTAAGTCCTAATTTAAAAAAAAANNGCGTAGTAGTTTTAGAGAAGACTTTTGAAAAAGTTTAGACGACAGACACCAAAGTGATGGCAATAGCTGACATGGCCATTCGGATCAGATAAGCTAACCAAGTCAGCGGACTATCACTGAGGGGTGGAGGAAAATAATATCCATTACCAAATGAGATGTTCACTTAGTAATGCAACTGTATATCAAATACATGTATCACTGGCTAACCTTAAGCGGTTCCTGTGGAACTGACTGGATCACAAACTTGAACATGAAAAATATTCAAACTCAGTGATGAATGACTGAGGGGCAGGGCTAAATAATTTCCATGAAAATTTGATGTTCTAATGCTTACGCATCTGCACACCACTCACAATGACCAACTGTAAGGGTTCCTAATAACTAGACCTAATCACAAACTTAAACAACTGTTGATAATTTCGCTGATGCCAGAAATAGCAGGTCTCAAGTCTTGCCTTCCGTGAGATTTGTCGCAGATGAGACAAAAATAATTGAAGTATGGAATCAAAATACAATATCAAGCCTGAGCAGTATTTGTTATTTTGAATCTTCTGATGTGTCACATCCTATGCTTAATAAAGGGCTTCGCATAGCGCAGCATGATACGACCGCAGCAAGTCGACAAGAGAAACTATATGAACTTGGCAATCTCAATAATCTGCTTGTCTATGTACCAAGGAAAAAGGCGAAATTTGGCCTGTTTGACCCTATGTATCTCAGAAACCGTAAGAGATAGAGAAAATCTGTTGCACGCTCCTGAAAGGTCTCTTCAAGAGGAATTCAAAGAAAAAAAAACCATCAAAATCGGGTGAAAAATAAAAATTCTATGTACTCTGGAAAAAGGCGAAATTTGACCTATTACACTATGTTTGACCCTATGTATCTCGGAAACCGTAAGAGATATAAAAAATCTGTTGAACTCTATGGAACTGCTCTTCAAGAGCAATTCAAAGAAAAAAAACCCATCAAAATCGGGTGAAAAATAAAAATTCTATGTATTTAGGAAAAAGGCGAAATTTGACCCATTCCACTATGTTTGATCCTATGTATCTCGGAAACCATAAGAGATAGAGAAAATCGGTTGACACCCTAGCGAAACTGCTCTTCAAGAGGAATTCAAAGAAAAAAACCCCATCAAAATTGGACAAAAAATAAAAATTCTGTATACATTGCAAAACAACCAAATTTCGTAATTTTCATACCTATTATCTCGAAAAATATAAATATTAGAAAAAATTGGTTTAATGTTCCTTAAAACACACATTAAGATGAACATTTTAAAAAACAAATCATCAAAATCCGATGAAAATTAAAAAAGTTCAAATTTTGAAATTTGCCCCTTTTTGACCCCTTTTATCTTGGAAACCGTAGAAGATACGAAAAATCCGTTGCATACTCCAGAAAGGTATTTTTATAAGGAATTAAATGAAAAAAACCCCATCAAAATCGGATCAAAAATGAACGTTCCACACCAAAAAATACAAAAATGCCATTTTTACCCCTTTTTGGCCCCTAATTCTGAAACCGCAGGAGCCAGAATCTCCATCATCAATCCCATCCTTTAGTTCATGGCTAGGATCATTGTGTTAAAATTCAGAAATATCGGTTAACTAGAACAAAAGTTATTGTCCGGAAACCATGTGTCTACGGACGGACGACGAAGACGACGCTGACGACGCCGACGCCGACGACGACGACGACAGCATTATACCATAATACGACCGCAAAATTTTTGCGGTCGTATAAAAATCAAGTTTTATTTTTAGTAATGGTGGCCATTTTCATCAGAGGTTGAGCTCGCTGGGCAAAATTTTGAAAGAGGATCACCTGAGGATTCTTCCACTAAAATTGTGTCCCAACGAATAAAGCTATTTCAGAGTAGAACATTTTTAAGTCCTTTTCAGCCAAATTTTCTATTTTAGTAACAGCCACCATGTCATTAAGAGTACAGGACTGCTGGATAGAATTTTTAGAAGGGGGCACCTAAAAATCATTCTACCAAAGTTTGGTCCTTATTAATGCAAAATTTAATTCAATGTGAGAAATGTATGGAAGAGTGAATGGACAGAGGGATACATGAGTGACATGCTATATATCATATATNGGGACCTGATAATTTAGTTTGACTTAAAATGCAGACATCAGCAGTAAATTTGTCCAATTATTACTGTCAACGGTCCAAAAGCTTGATTCGAGTTAAGCGAAATTTCAACTTAAATGTGTTCAAGATAATGAGAGTTGACTGCATATACATATTTCTCTTTGGAACTGTTTTGGTGAGTAGATTATAAATATCAAACAGTTGTTCAGCCATGTACTTGTTTATTGAACACTTGTATTTCTATAGAGTACAAAAATGTACTGTAAACTTTACGTCTAATAAAGTAGTAAAAATATAACCTACTTTCCAGTATAAAGTTTAATCATAAAAATGCTGCAAATTAAAAGTTGTCATCATATTTGGGTGATCATAACAAAGTACCTTTCTTGTTTTGACGGAAATCAACAACTATCAATATCACTTTGATTTCTATAACCAAATTAAAACTTAATGTAATTACTGTTACAAAATCAAATAAGTTGTCACATATATGTGTCATAAGCGATCAAGAGACACTTTTTCAAGTAGGTAGCTATAGAACTGCAGGCTTCCTAAAAATACAACGTACACCGAATATCACCGTTTCTTAGTCATTTACATGTGGCTAAAATGAAACACAGAAGTAATTTTATAATCACACAATTCAAACAAATAATCATAGTAATTGTGAAAACAATATTAGACAGAGATAAATTTGTAATATTTATTAGTAGAAATATTTGCATTAAAACAAAATTGAAACAATTTTTTCAAATGACTGAAAATACATAGATCAAAATAGTTTTTCCTGAATTATCAAAACCTTCTGAATCAGTGTACAATATGTTCTCTATTATTAATACAAAAATGTAAATGTTAACTTATTCTTTGCCAGTTTCCCCAGAATTATAAAAACCTTGTGAAGCAGTGTACAATGTATTCTCTATAATTCACACAAGGATGTACATGTTGACTTACCATGTATAATAGTAAAGAAAAAATTACACAAATACAAATGTTGTCTCACTAAAATTTCTTGCTTGTATATAGAGCTTTGCCTAGAAAAGATGTGGACACAATACTGGTGTTTAGATGAAAATGGGGGTGAAGTTAAGTCAATTCCATCACACTGACATGTTCACCTTTATATGAAATCATATACAAAATTATAGTGAAAAGTAGTAACTGGACAATAAAAATCAGGTCGCTGTTGGTTTAAAACTGTAGAACTCACAAGAACACATCAGAATGAATTGATATACCAAATGTAGTTTATCCCTCATACATTGTTACTTAGAACAAGACTTAATCAGAAAAACTCGATGTAGATCACTGGACCATGAATTTGACATCAAGGTCAGTTGAAACTGCCAGAATGACATAAATCTCAACATAAATCCAGATACAAAGTTTAACTAAACCAATGTGCACAGTTATTGAGAACCACATGTAACAGGAAACTTAATGAAAACCATGAAATTGACGTCAAGGTGACTTGAAAAAGTTAGACTAGAACGTTGAGCATCAAAACGAATCCATGTACCAAATATGACTGATCCATCATCCATACTTACTAAGAACAAGATCCAATGCCGACCATGAAATTGAAATCAAGGTCACATGACGTATGGCTTGCACATAGAGAATATCATGATCTACTATGTATATTGACATATGTGTATATAAAGTGTTCTTAAGATATACAGCAACGTTAAGTTAAAATCGCCACCTCAGAAAAATCATCCCTATGACTCACTAAGTAAAACAAAACAAAACATACTCTACTCAGAGCTATGACAAAAAACAAACTCTACTCTACTTGGAGCTAAACTACTAACATTAACATACAAATGTATATAATTAACCAATGTGCACAGTTATTGAGAATCACTTATAAGCAGAAAATTTAATGTGGTCACTTGACCATGAAACTGACGTCAAGGTGACTTGAAACTGTCAGACTAAAAACAAAATTCAGCTTAAAACAAATCCATATATGATTGATCCATCCTGCATTACTGAGAACAAGATCCAATGCAGACCATAAAACTGAAATCAAGGTCACATGATGCATGTCTTACAGGTAGAAAATATGATTTACTTATGCATATCGACATATATGTATTTAAAGGGTTCTAAAGATATACAGCAACATTAAAATTGCCACCCCTTGAAAAATCATCCCTTTGTCTCACCAAGGAAGACAAAACAACATAATCTACTCTACTTGAAGCTTAAGTACATAACACAAGAACCAATAAAGTGTAAAATTGCTACATAACACATGAGCCAGTAAAGTATAAAATTAACTGTGTGACTGTTCTGTGAAATTAAGTAAATTTTATTGCATTAGCCACTCCGTTGATATGCTTGATTTCAACAGACTTCTGTAGAAGGATCGATTCAAGCTCTTGTGTGTCATCCACCAGGTTCTGTTTGTCAGCTTTTTGAAGACAGCCAATGATGACGTCATTGCATGCAGAAATGTTTATGTCGTTGATCCTCACTTTTAGTGTCAAAGTTGACTTGAGGTTTGACTGCAGCATTTTCTGATTACATTTTTGACATTTGATGACGGTCAACTTTTCATCCAACTCTTGGATTAATGGGATTGGCAGTGTAAGCAGAACTTCTTTTTTGGATACAGCTACTGTGGTAGCGATTCCTGAAAGTGTTTCTTCATTATGTGCTTCTTGGGCTGAATCAACAGATATTGCACCAATGTCCTCAATTTCTGTTATGATTCCAGCTGGAGACATAGACAGAGATTTTATTCCTTCATAATATTTTACGGTCATCTTTTCCAGTTTGTATGAGCTGCCAAGGTTTAGTTTGTTGGCATGTTCTCCCCACACAGCCAATGTTATTGTCGAAGTGCTATCTGCAATTTCAACTTTAGTCAGAAGAATGGATTTTCCGTATCTTGTAGTTTTTGCAGAAGGCTGACCTTTTTCCACTATCTTGGCTAGAACTGTGACCTGTGAATTGTAAAAAAAAAGTTTCAAATTTGTTAATGCTGCACAAATACACATGTATTATGCTATAGTACAAACAAGGTGTTTCAGCTATAAATCACTCTGGGCCAACATTTTTCACCACCAGAACGCGGTATTTCACCGACAATCGCTGTAAAAGCTAAAATTTGAGGTAATGTTCTCTGTACAGCCTGTCAGCGAACTTTTTTGATATTGCGAAAGACGGTGAAAACCGGGTGACACCTGTCACTTGCGCTGAAATGGATTAATTGCTTGGTTGGGTGCATTGTACGTATGTATTAGTTGATTCACAAAATCAAGTTGGACAAAATAATAAAATGGTTTTTGGAAATATATCAGATGTTGAAATTTAATTTCTTTTGCGTTTAAACTACACATATCTGGTCTGTTATGAAACTATAAATGTCTATAAATCATGTAAGTATGATGATCATGTGACAGATAGTTTCATATGTATTTGACACTGGCCCAATACCTTGACAAGTGGGTTGTAAGCATTTCACATTTTTTCACATACCCAAACTCTACAATATTTACCCTGTTTGTATAATTTCTGACATAATATTAAGCAAACTAGCTTTCTGGAAACCATGTCAACCAACAGATATAAATAACCAATCAAAATTTATTGCAAAAATAGTTCACCAGCGACAATGCTAGCGAAATTTACCGGTGTTTGACGATCAAGTGCTGCGGATGTTGACAAATGCTTGGAGCTTTCTAGATGGAAATGGAAACCAAGGAAAGAAAGAAACAGAGAAGAACAGAAACTATGGCAGACTATTGACAGTAGACCATTTTTCTGGTGTCCTTCTTGTTTTCTATGGGCAATTTATTATTTTAAAGTACAATTTTTAGTGAACAGGTCAACACCCCTCTAGGAGCAATTGATAATTGTTGCAGAAAATACCATTTTCAAGATTATCCTGTTTTATCTGTCACTTAATTATGAAAGTTATATAAAAATAGAAAACCTGATGCAAGTCTTTGTCGACCAAAATGTGTGGTAAAATGCAAATCGCGATTAATACCATGCAGTTGGTGTTTTCCTTTGCAACATCACGTGACTAAGCTCTTATTTTAACACAGTTCCAAAAATAAATGTATTGTAATGGTCCAGTCAAAAGTTGGACAAACATCAATAATTACCGCAAAGCTGAAGTCAGACTGTGAATCAAGTATCAGAAATCAATATTGTTTTAGTATAGGATATATTCATTGGAATAGGCAGATTTTTCATATTGTTTACAAATAGTTGGGTACCAACCATTTAACTTGAATTAGTGCAGTGTCTTAAATATAAAGTTTGTCTATTTGGCCCGAAACTGGGGGAAAGCTGGGTAAATGTCGCTGAAGACACTGCACTAATATTGTATATATATACATGTATATATATTACAACGAAAAGAAAAAAAAAGGTCTATAGTTTTTCTAGGTCTCTGAGTCTGATTATTTTTTCTTTCTTCTCAGCAGTAGATTTTCTTTTTTTTTAAACTGATAAAAAACATATTTTTTCTTTACAATTCTGAATAAGAATATTTATTTAGAAAAAATACATACCCCCCCCAGTTCAAGTTAAATGGAGCTCAGTTCAGGGCGCATAAAAACTTACATTTGATTCCACAGGAGCAGACTCTATTATCTGTGTTATGGTTATTTCTTTTGATGTGTCATCTCTAGGCCTGCATGCAAAATCCAGTTTGCATGGCACTAGTGATGTGTACCGTGAACACTTAATTTCAAAGCCTGATGATGATGTGAAGCCTGAAAAATAATATATAAAATAACATTTTAAAATCAAACGTGGACAGTTATTCCATATTTTTACTACTGATATCTTGTATGAAATTTAGTATCGTACTGAAAATGCCGAGCAGAATTCAGCAGCTTTAAAGATTTTTAACTATTGGCATCACATATATAGGTGCAGTATTTTTTAAAAATTCATTATTTTATACTGGGTATTTCTGCACAATTCTCTCTTTTGGTTGAAAATATATTTCAAATAAAGGGCTTCGCATAGCGCAGCATGATACGACCGCAGGAAGTCGACAAGAGAAACTATATGAACTTGGCAATCTCAATAATCTGCTTGTCTATGTACCAAGGAAAAAGGCGAAATTTGGCCTATTTGACCCTATGTAAGAGATAGAGAAAATCTGTTGCACGCTTCTGAAAGGTCTCTTCAAGAGGAATTCAAAGAAAAAAAACCCATCAAAATCGGGTGAAAAATAAAAATTCTATGTAATCTGGAAAAAGGCGAAATTTGACCTATTACACTATGTTTGACCCTATGTATCTCGGAAACCGTAAGAGATATAAAAAAATCTGTTAACTCTATGGAAAGTTCTCTTCAAGAGCAATTCAAAGAAAAAAACTCCATCAAAATCGGGTGAAAAATAAAAATTCTATGTATTTAGGAAAAAGGCGAAATTTGACCCATTCCACTATGTTTGATCCTATGTATCTCGGAAACCGTAAGAGATAGAGAAAAATCCGTTGACACTCTAGCGAAACTGCTCTTCAAGAGGAATTCAAAGAAAAAAACCCCATCAAAATTGGACAAAAAATAAAAATTCTGTATACATTGCAAAACAACCAAATTTCGTAATTTTCATACCTATTATCTCGAAAAATATAAATATTAGAAAAAAATTGGTTTAATGTTCTTTAAAACACTCATTAAGAAGAACATTTTAAAAAAAAATCATCAAAGTCCGATGAAAATTAAAAAAATTCAAATTTTGAAATTTGCCCCTTTTTGACCCCTTTTATCTTGGAAACCGTAGAAGATACGAAAAATCCGTTGGCATACTCCAGAAAGGTATTTTTATAAGGAATTAAATGAAAAAAAAACCATCAAAATCAGATCAAAAATGAACGTTCCACACCAAAAAATACAAAAATGCCATTTTTACCCCTTTTGGCCACTAATTCTGAAGCCGCAGGAGCCAGAATCTCCATCATCAATCCCATCCTTTAGTTCATGGCTAGAATCATTGTGTTAAAATTTCAGAAAGATCGGTCAACTAGAACAAAAGTTATTGTCCGGAAACCATGTGTCTACGGACGGACGACGACGACGACGACAGCATCATACCATAATACGACCGCAAAATTTTTGCGGTCGTATAAAAACATACAATTTTCCCATTAACCTAAAAGTTGCAAAATTTGGCAAGTTTTATGCTTTTCAGTCATTGCCACCAATACATATAAAAATAAAAGAATGTGTCCAGGTGACACATATGCCCCCGCTCCCAACAAATTTGTGGACTCATTTTCTACTTGATTATGGCATAACCATAAATTTTACAATAACTCTGGGATGTCAATAGTGAAATCAATCAAAATCTAATGTGACCTGCCTTAATTGGTTCTTAACAACGTATCAATATTTGATTTGATTTAGTTGAATCACACTCAAGTTATTCTCTCTTTTCGTATTCTGGGATGCATCCGTAATTTGTATGTTTTTGTAAGAGTTTTCTCCCATTGCAGAAGGTGTCTCAATATAGCTGTAATGGGAAAATTCTTGAATTTTGTTAATTTAGGCCAAACAAATAATATTTCACCAGAGAAAAAAATTAAGCTGATGGGTATTCATGAAGTATATAAAAATTTTGATGTTTGTAATAAATCGGTAGCTGAAAATAATTTTAGAAAAATAAATTCCGTAATTTCCCCGTTACAGCTACATTTTTGTAAATTGAGACACCTTCTGAAATGGGAGATAACCCTTACAAAACAAGCATTCCGAAAAGTGGGAATTGAACAGAAACCATAAATTTTACAATTTCGTAGTTCATAAAGGGACACAACTCAGGAACATCACAAGTGAATTAAATCAGTCAAACTTGAATTTAACCTGCCATTAGTAGATCATTACATATCCAAATTTGCTTTGATTTGATTGAATCGCACTGTAAGTTATTGAACAAAAACCAACAATTTCGTACTTCATAAAGGGACACAACTCAGGAATTGGTCAAAATTGAACTAGATCTGCCTTCAGTAGATCATAACATATCTAAATTTGATTTGATTTGGTCCAGTCACACTCAAGATACTGAACAGAAAACAAATTTTACAATTTTGTACTTTATAATGGGACACAAGTCACGTAACTCAGGAACGCCAAAAGTGAAATCGGTCAAAATCAAACTTGACCTACGTTTAGTGTGTCATAACATGTCCAAATTTCGTTTGATTTGGTTTGGTCAAACTCAAGTTACTGAGCAGAAACCATAAATTTTAAAATTTCGTACTTCATAAAGGGACATAACTCTGGAACATCAAAAGTGAAATTGGTCAAGATCGAACTTAACCTGCCTTTCGTGTCTCATAACAACATGTCCAAAATTTATTTGAATTGGTTGACTTAAACTCAAGTGATTGAACTGAAATCATAAATATTACAATTTTGTACTTTATAATGGGATGCAACTCTGAACGTCAAAAGTGAAACTGGTCAAAATCGAACTTAACCTGCCTTTAGTGGTTCCTAACAACATATCCAAATTTCAAAACATTTGACCAAAGCTTACTAAATTTATTGAACGGAAACCAAAACAGGACAAATGGACAAGGGTAAAATTTAATGCCCGTCGCCTAATTTCGGCGGTATAAAAATCAAGTCTGGTAACCGTAAACTGAGATATAGTTTTCTCAGGGCCTTAAAAGGTAAAATTATTGAAAATTCGAGTTGTAACAGAAATTATATACATTTCATTATGACATATTTCAGAGAAAATAAAAGTTCTCTATGGGATTTATATTGGAAAAGGGAGATAACTCTTTTGGTGGGATTTCATAGAATTGCATGTAGAAAGCTTACAGTGTGGAGTATAGTTGAAATTATGTTGGAAAAAAAAAATTTTTTGGCCGGTTTCAAAAGATAATACCAGTTAATGTCAGATATTTCAATAAGAGTGTCACATGACACAAATCTCATTTTTTTGAGTTGAACAAACAATGACAAATCCATATCACGGGCCCAGCCATTTTCAAAACCTTTAGCCGATAAAATTACGTTCACATCTCGCTTGGCAGGACTTCCATTTAATGAATACAGAACAACAGTTATGCATTGTTTCAACTGACTGAAAATTTACTTGATGAAAAAGAAAAATAAAATTGTTCCTTCTGTCCTCCTTTAAGGTACATGCAATGCCTTTCTGATAATACTGTATTATGCCTAACAACCCCTTCTTTTCTGGGTCAAATACTTGTGTAAATACATAAAATCAGAACTCAAAGCAGTTTATTTGTTCATGACATATGACCTAAACAAGAGTGAACGCAGTAAATGTCTCGCCCGAGTATGCATGTGGACACAGAATAAAGATGGTCCCACTTTACAGTTGTTGTCCGACTGCCATGCATCCGCTGAGATATGCCTGTACACAAAATTACCGTCATGAGTAATCAGTCACTTAAGCGTGAAATTGAGGTCAAGGCCGGGCGACAGGTGTCAGACTGGTATGTACCCACCAAGAGGTATCCATAGACCAAATATGATGGGTCTAGGTATTACAGTTGCTGAGAAACGGACTATTTAATCATCAAGATGTGTCGTAAGTCACTCAAAGTGTGAAATTGAGGTCAAGGCCGGGCAACAGGTGTCTGAGTGGCATGTACCCACCAAGAAGTATCCATAGACTAAGTATGATGGGTCTATGTATTACAGTTGCTGAGAAACGGACTTAATCATGAAAATGTGTCGCAAGTCACTCAAGCGTGAAATTGAGGTCAAGGCCGAGCGACAGGTGTCAGACTGGCATGTACCTACCAAGAAGTATCCATAGACCAAATACAGGGCTTTTTCTACCTGTTTTCAAAAGAGGCCCAGGCCTTTTGAATTGGGAATTTTACGACGTAAATAGCTAAATTGGGAAAATTTTGAGGAATTTTTTTACTGGCCAACCCCCCTCCCCCCAAAAAACAATACTATGTGAGCAGTTGTCCTGCATTTTGATGATCTGTACTTTTTAGATTAAATTTAGGGTCAGTAAAAATTACATACAGATGTGTTTTTGTCATTTTCAAAGTTTTGATGGGGAATGCACATACTTGGATTATAAATTTATGAGCATGTTTATAACTGAGAAATTAACTTCTGCTAATAGCTATTAAAATTATCATTAATTTATACTTTTGTCACTGTCTTCCAAAATAAATTATCCTTCTCTATTAATTTGTTCCACAACCTACAGCAGAAACTTCCACTCTCAAACCATTTCTCACGTTTTCATAAATTATTCATATCCGGTCCGCATTTGGTCTGTAGTGTATAATTTAAGTAATTTTAAAAGACTTATCTCCCTTTCAAAATGGCAGAAAACATCAACAATCAACGTGAATTTTTCAAAAATGATGTTTTTTTTTCCCAGAAACTGAAGCTTTGATTTTAAATAAATATTACTTGATTAACCTCTTGAAACTGCATGAATAATGTTTCTAAGACTTTGTTGAAGAACATTTATAATAATTAATTTCTTCTGGAAAATTGGGAATTTCTTGATCAAAATTGGGGAAAAAAGTGGTGTTTTTCTATTGGGAATAGGGCCGATATTCGGCCCCAAAACAAGCATAGAAAAAGCACTGAAATATGATGGGTTTAGGTATTACAGTTGCTGAGAAACGGACTTAATCATGAAAATGTGTCGCAAGTCACTCAAGCATGAAATTGAGGTCAAGGCCGGGCGACAGGTGTCAGAATGCCATCTATCCACCAAGAAGTATCTATAGACCAAATATGATGTGTCTAGGTATTACAGTTTCAAAGTCATTGAAGTTTTTATTAAAAAGTTTACGTCGCCGTCGGAAAGTAATCCCTATGTCTCGTCTTACGCGACTTTTCGTCGCAGGCGAGACAAAAA
The DNA here is from genome assembly GCA_002080025.1 of Modiolus philippinarum. NCBI lineage: Eukaryota > Metazoa > Mollusca > Bivalvia > Mytilida > Modiolidae > Modiolus > Modiolus philippinarum. The sequence continues at coordinate 14,770 of MJUU01030335.1, forward strand.
CAATCAGTAACTGAATGTATTCTGCAACTGGTAAGACTATAATATCAGGGAGTAATATATAGTGATGTCCCGATTAATCGATTAATCGGATAATCTAATCGAAATAGGCTTCCAATGCTACTAATCGATTATAAAATTTGATAATCGATTAATCGGATAATATATTTTTGACTTCACAAGTATACAAAGTGCCTCTTTTTGTACAATTATTTCAACATTTAAGCTTGTTCTTGTTTTCAGTATAATGTGCTACTCTTGAGATTCTTTAGTAGCAGTCAAATTGTACATGTGCTGTTGAAAAATCAGTTGGTAGAATGTTATTTCAGAATTACATGGATTTTTTTCATGAATTTGACCATAAAAACACTCGCTAGCAATAGAAAGTACATTATAATGTCACTTGTACTTGAAAATACAAAAATATGTACTGTTATTATTTATTGTCCGATTATAATCGATTATGCCCTTCCGATTATGTCCGATAATTGATTATGAAATATTTCCGATTGCCCATCACTAGTAATATACTCAGTGGCGGATCCAGGGGGAGGCCCAGAGGGGCCCGGGCCCCCCTTATGTTGGAAAATATTTAAAATTCCTTGGGATTTTTAGAAAAATTTGGTTCCAGGCCCCCTCTTTTTGAAAAATTTCGGGTCAGGCCCCCCTTAGCAGAAAGTCTGGATCCGCCACTGATACTGTAGTCTTGGTTATATGACTCTTATGTGACATTGGGCCATTCCATTTAATATCTGAACAGAGGGGTGAATGGGCACTTTATCCGAGACCCCCCTAAGAAAATTTTTCACACAATTTTGACCCCTAAGATACACTGTTTTGACCTCCTTAGATGCCACCCACCCCCTAATTTTCCCTTCTTCAAAAATGGATCCCTCAGATGTGATAGAACAACCTCTCAAACAGGAATTCTGTACCCCTCAGAAAGGTCATTTGACCCCCTTCAGAAAGTACCATCCATCCCCCCTTTTCAGATATTAGAAATGGAATGGTCCTTTTACTTCCAATATAAACGCCCCCTTTCTGAAAAAATAACGCCCCCC
>MJUU01030335.1:15844-31408 GCA_002080025.1 Modiolus philippinarum
CCCCCCCCCCGTTTATTGGGCATAATTCGGTTGAAAATATCAGGTTTAGAAATAATTAGAAACAAATTTTGGTGAAATTTTCTTAACTTACTCAGTTCTTTCGTAACATTTGTCAACTTCAGGGGACTTTTGCTGTCTTTGGCGTTCTGGAAAGCCTGGTGTTTCTCCGGTGAAAATACTACACCTCTGGAGTAGTGTTCAGCAGTGGTTTGTAAGGTGAAATTGAAATATTTTACAGCTGGCGACTTCTGCGATTGCACGGGGTTGGTCACATCAACAAGATATCCATCCACACTATCGCCGAAGGGATTTGTTCCCGTTTCATTTGACTTCGACTTCTTCGCTGGGGTAGCCATGTTTGACAGAAATGGCGGGAAATGGACACGTGCGGTACAATTCGGCAAAGTTCGTAGCCAATGAAATAGCGCGTCGGGTGGTCACATAATTACGAAATTCGCCGAATTTCTATTTCTATAGTCAATTTTATAAAAGTAACCCGCGAATTTAAATAAAATACGATGAATGGGACTTCTAAAAAAAGAGGCTCCCAGGAGCTTGTATTGCAAGTTGCCGGACAGAAATGACTTGGTTGCTCATGATGAGTACACAAAATCACTGTAGAAAAGATAAGTTTACTGTCTTTAACCTCAGTCCATAATGTTTTGGTTTTTCATTTTTTCCAAAAGTTTAAAGGGTAAATATTATTGAAAAAAATGAAATTTTGAAAAAAAGGTGTATCAAGCTGAGTTGTAACAGAAATTATGTAGGTTTAATTTTGATTCAGAAATGTGTATATTTCTCAGCAAATACAAGTTCCCTGTGGTATCTATAATGGAAAACGGTGATAACTCTTTTGGCAAGGTTTCACAAAACGTAAAAAGCCCATAGGGTTGGGTATAACTGAAATCAAGATGGTAAAATTTTTTTCTTGTTCAATTTTGAAAATTAATACAAGTTAATGACAGATTTCTAAGAGCTTTTCTCACAGAAAACCATGCAAAATTTTAAAAATCGTCCAAATGAGTGGTCCAAATTTTGCAAGCTTGTATCATGTGTATAGATTTTTAAAATCTAAATCACAATAAGAATTAAATAAGAGGTATTTCTGATAAGGTCCAATGTCTGTATCGGTCACTTGGTTTTAAACTGACCAACTGAAAAACACAAAGCTAGTGAACACTTGATCTATTATAAACAGTACTGGTTAAATTATTGCAAGTGTTTCGGAGAAGACATTTAAATGCATTTTCCATAGGGTGCACTCTACTGTGGGGTCCATTTTGGAATTAAAATGGGCTTGCAAAACATAAACTTGGTAAAGGATCATTCAATGTATGGTGGTGACAATTTTGGAATTCTGTTTATCTGAAAAACACATGCTTGGTAAAGAACAAATGAGTGATCATTCTTGAAACGTTTTGGCCAACTGTCTCAGAAGTTTCCTGTGCATTTCCTATCAGGTCTTATATTAAACTATATTGCACAGTGGTGGTGATGTTGGAATTTCATTCAGCATAAAAACCAAAAACATGATAAAGGATCATCCACTGATTATTCATGAAGAGTTTTGGTTTAATCTCTTAGTTCTTTCTTCAAGAGCATTTCCCATCATGTTCCACAATTGCATCCATCTTCTAATTCAAATCAGCATTAACAAGTCAACACTTGACAGAGAATCTTCCATTGATCATTCCTGAAGAGTTTTTGTTTAACTGTTGCAGTCATTTCTAAGGAGATTCCCTTTGGGCCTGATGTCAAACAATGTTTCAGAGTTGGGGCCATCTTGAAATTTCAATCAGTAAAGAAATAAGACTACATAAAATTAAAATAAGTTTATTTATAAATTTTTTCAGCATGTTCAACATCAGAAAGTAAAATGTCAAAGGAAGATCCGATAAGGTCCAATGCCTGTATCGGTCACTTGGTTTTAAACTGACCAACTGAAAACACAAAGCTAGTGAACACTTGATCTATCATAAACAGTACTGGTTAAATTATTGCAAGTGTTTCGGAGAAGACATTTAAATGCATTTTCCATAGGGTGCACTCTACTGTGGCGTCCATTTTGGAATTAAAATGGGCTTACAAAACATAAACTTGGTAAAGGATCATTCAATGTATGGTGGTGACAATTTTGGAATTATGTTTATCTGAAAAACACATACTTGGTAAAGAACAAATGAGTGATCATTCTTGAAACGTTTTGGCCAAATGTCTCAGTAGTTTCCTGTGCATTTCCTATCAGGTCTTATATTAAACTATATTGCGCAGTGGTAGCAATGTTGGAATTTCATTCAGCATAAAAACCAAAAACATGATAAAGGATCATCCACTGATTATTCATGAAGAATTGGTTTAATATCTTAGTTCTTTCTTCAAGAGCATTTCCCATCATGTTCCACAATTGCATCCATCTTCTAATTCAAATCAGCATTAACAAGTCAACACTTGGCAGAGAATCTTCCATTGATCATTCCTGAAGAGTTTTTGTTTAACTGTTGTAGTCATTTCTAAGGAGATTTTTGAAATGAATTTCCCTTTGGGCCTGATGTCAAACAGTGTTTCAGAGTTGGGGCCATCAGTAAAGAAATAAGACTACATAAATTTAAAATAAGTTTATTTATAAATTTGTTCGGCATGTTCAACATCAGAAAATAAAATGTCAAAGGAAGAAAATCAATAGCAATCATGTATCCAGTGTCCAGTGTCCAGTGCCCATAGTCAGGGCTTAGACCATATATATATATATATATATTTCTGCCTGTAGAGACCCGAGTCAGAACATTATGGTTAATCAATGTGGATATGTGTCCCGGGATATTTATACTAGTATTAATGATATTGTCGTTATGTGTACGTTTATATGTTGTAATATTGTCTGTCTTGGTAATATTGATATCTAACACTTCTGACTGTACATGCATTTATTTATTACTTTGTCTATGTGTGTATTATTTTTGTTGTCTTTGTAGAGTTGATAGTTTTCTTGTCCTCTAATTAATTTTTCCTGTAATATGTGAGTTTGTGTGCATTTCTTTAATATGTCGATTACAACAGTGTATATTTCACTATTACTACAGTAATCTTTGGTAAAACTTAACAGTGAGAACGATTAGAGATCAACAATATTTAAAAAAAAAACATGACATTATTAATTAAGAATTGCAAGAGCGAATATCTTCTTTTTTTTCAAAATAAAAAATCATACTGAGTATTTTTTTTGTAAAGGTATAATAATTTCACAAATATTTCTTAAAAAATACTACGTACGCAATTCATTTAACTAAAACAAATACTATATTTTATGATCTGGGAAGATCCATACAAAGTAGATGCCCTGACATTTAATTTAATTTATTTTAAAATGTACTAACACATATTTCATCATTTTCTTTCATAATTCAGTCTTTCTAGTAAATGAAATTCCTTTCAGATTAACAATTGAAAGTTTAATATATTTTTATAATTATTATTGTCTCTTAGTTCATTAGTGTATTTTATACTTGCACATATAAAAATAATGAAACAAAAAGAAATTCCTATTCCAGTTTGCCGAAAACACTGTCATGCAAATGAAATGCTGTATATTTTTATTTTTTGCATGTCTTTTATGTATTCTATTCCTATTTTCTCATCTTTTCCTCTTTAGTTATATGTTTCATGTTGTGTGTGGTGTTCAGAAATTAGCGATGGCTTGTCCTTACCTTAGATATTTATCTAGAAATGTATTTTTGAAACCTAATGGGTAACTGTATAGACAGCTATAGGGCAGCCATCGGACTGTTTCATGCGTGTATAACATACAATTTCAGATCGTTTACGTTTATTTATCGTGGCGAGGGTTATTTCGAAATTCTGCTAACTAATTTGCGGAGTACGTTTCTCATCGTTTCCCTATCTATACTTCAGACTTCAAATCCAAACATAAACGTCATTTTTCTTTTGTTTATATTACACACGCTGCTTGTAATTGGAAATGTCGAAATTAACCCAGGGCCCGAATTAGAAAATTCATCATCTACGAATGATAATTCAATCTCGATATGCAACATAAACATACGTAGTATTAGGAACAAGCTAGAATTCTTGAATAATTTTACTGATGAATTTGACATAATAACTGTGACTGAAACACATTTAAGTCCAGCTATAAGCGACAGTAATATTGAGTTAGAATCTTTCTCCAAAAATTTTATAAGGAAAGACAGAAGTATTTTAGTTAATGACGGTAATTATGGCGGTGGCCTGGTAGTTTATACCAAGGATTCTATTTCTGTTAGCAGAATGGACCATCTTGAAAACCCCGTTGATGAGTCTATATGGTTATTAATCCATGGTAAAGGTAAATCTTTTCTTTTATGTTGTACTTATCGACCTGAATGGACAGATATGAGCTACTGGACTCGTTTAAATTACTCCATTGGGATGGGCTATTCCATTAACCCAAATATTGTTCTAACTGGGGATTTGAACTCGGACTTATTAAAACCAAATAATAATATAACTTATGCAATGTGATTGAAAAACCTACAAGAGTAACGGAGCAAAGTAGTACGCTACTTGATCCTATTATTATAAGTGATACTATTACCTATACTTATTCAGACGTTTTTAAAGTCCCATCAGATATAAGTGACCATGATGCATCGGTTATATTTATTGAATGTCCAAAGTCTGAAAGTACTTCTTTTCAAAGGGATGTGTGGATCTATGATAGGACTGATAAAGAATTATTCTCGGAAAAACTTGATTTAATAGACTGGAGTGAACTCCTTTGCGGCTCCGAGGATGTTGATGAAATGTGTAATACATTTACGGAAACATTTCTTGGAATCGCAAGGGAGTGCATTCCATCTTAAAAGGTTACAATAAGAAATAACGATCGTCCCTGGTTCAATGGTGAGATACGGAAAGAAATTAGAAAAAGAGATAGATTCCGCAAAATCGCAAAAAAATACAACCGTCAGTCTGATATTGATAAATACAAAAAACAAAGAAATAAAGTGAACAATTTAAAAAAGAAAGCAAAAGAGAATTTTGAAAAAAGTTTAGATAATATTATATTGGAAAGTGCCGCAAAGCCAAAGACTTACTGGAAAATAATGAAAATGTTGATCAAATCAAATAAAAGTTGTTCTAATATACCCCAACTTCAAAATATAATACAAGATAATGAGTTTGATGATGTTGTGTATGGAGACGATGAGAAATGTGCCCTTCATAATAAATATTTTTGTCTAGTTTCTTCCCTTGATGATGAGAATGTCCCCCCTCCCGGAAATACGAGAGAGAACGAATAATTTCCTTCATAATATACAAATATCTGTCGATGAAATCGTAGATATAATCAAAATTGTAGACCCAAACAAGGCATCTGGTCCTGATGTAATCAGTCATAAGATGCTAAAAATATTCCCTGAAAAAATTGCTGTGCCACTCCAGATAATTTTTAATAAATCCCTCCAACAACTTAAATATCCAACCAGCTGGAAGATTGCAAATGTAATTGCTATTTTTAAAAAAGGAGACCAATCACTACCGTCCAATTACAGACCTATATCTCTTATTAGTTGTGTCGGAAAAATTATGGAGCGTGTTGTTTATAAACATGTCTTCAATCACCTTCAACAAAACAAATTAATCTATGAATATCAATCTGGATTTTTGCCAAAGTGTTCAACGGTACACCAGTTACTTGAAATGTACAACTGTATATTAAATTCACTTGAAAATAAGGAGATAAACTGTTTCGTCTTTTGTGATTTCTCCAAAGCATTCGATAAGGTTTGGCATAATGGATTGTTACACAAAATGAAATCGTATGGAATTGACGGAAATTTACTACAATGGTTTTCAAGTTATTTACAATTTCGACAACAACGAGTTGTAACAAAAAATTCGTCTTCTGAACTTTGCAATGTTCCAGCTGGAGTACCACAAGGATCTGTACTTGGCCCCTTACTATTTATCATATATATTAATGATATAGCAGAAAATCTTATTTCACTCAGCCGTCTTTTTGCTGAAGACACTTCATTCAATTACTCAAGTCATGATCCTTTACAAATTAAATCTGTGATCGATCATGACTTGAAAGATCTTGATGAATGGTCAAATAACTAAATACCGAAGTTACTCAAAGCGATGGTTGATGTCTTTCAATCCAGACAAAACAGAAATCATGCTTTTTTCGAATACAGAAGCACCTCCTCTTCAATTTTCATTAAATGGAAAAATAGTTCCTATTACAAAATGTCACAAACATTTGGGCATTACATTTAGCTGCGATGCTAAATGGAATGTACATCTAGAAAATATAGTATCTAGTATATCAAAACATTTGAATGTTCTTCGGAAACTTAAATATAGTTTATCAAGAAAAAATTTAGAAAAATTGTATTTGGTATATATTAGGCCTATTTTTGAATATGCATGCGAGGTTTGGGACAACTGTTGGACTGGGAATGTCAATAAAGTTGATCAGCTTCAATTGGAGGCTGCCAGAATTGTAACTGGTTTGCCGATTTTCACTAGTTCGTCGTTAATTTACAAAGAAATAGGATGGGAAGCACTGACAGAAAGGAGGAAAAGAAGAAAACTGCAAATGTTTTATGACATCCAAAATAATAATGCTCCAAGCTATCTTTGTAATTTAGTTCCCCCAAAAATCCAAACAACAACTTATTACCCCTTACGTAATGGAGAAGATATCATTATTCCCTTCTGTAGACTATCAAGTACATATGACTCTTTCTTTCCTTCAGTTATTCGCCAATGGAACGAATTAAGTCTTCCAATTCGCAATGTCAATTCCATTTCAAATTTTAAAATCGAACTTAGAAAACAAAACAATACTTATAAAGTCCCAGGTTATTATGGCACAGGCCTAAGGAAGCTGAATATAATATTAACACAGCTTCGATGCTCTGCTTCATTTCTTAATTATGATTTGTATAGAGTAAATATAATTTCTAACCCGTCATGCCGATGTGGTGTTGCACGAGAGGACTCCTGTCATTTCTTTTTTTATTGTCCAAACTACAATCAAATACGAGATATTTTGTATCAAAGTCTTGACTGGTTACCGAATGATATTGTAATAGACCACCAACTCTTGACTTGTGGTAACCACAATCTTACTAATAATGAAAATGAAAAAATTTTCAAGAATGTTTATGAGTATATTAAAAGGTCTGAAAGATTTCTAATTGTTTGAAATGCCGTGTGAACACCACACACACTCACACACACCATCATTTGATTTTTTCGTATTCTCTTTCTTTACGTTTATATAATTGTATTATACCTATCTTGTATTTTTGTATGCATGCTCTATCTACATTATTGTATTAAATTGTATTTTGGAGAAGACTTCATAAGTTGGATAAACTTGTGTCTTATCCTTTTTGTATTTAATTGCAAATAAAATATGTTCAAACAATCCAGTGTACACTGATTTTCTTTATCTTTTTTGTACATTAATGTTTCAACACATCAAAAAACACCTTCAAATTTTCCTATGTATATAGTCATAATCTAGGAATTTGAAAAACTAGGTTGCACAGATGGCAACAGGTCTTCAGGAATTTTTCAATTTTCAAGTCAAATAACTGAGAATAATTTGAACCAACAATTTAATACTGGTAAGATGACTAAGAGTATCAAATTGATTTTTGTGCAACCTGGTCATGTTTTAAAAACACAGAGACAAAAAAGATGGTTTGCTATACAACGTTCAATGCTGTAATAAATAAAAATAGTTCAAATGTTCTAAATATGCTCTTAGTAGGTTCACAAATTCATAATCATCATTATGTCCAAATGTTAAGAAATCGGTTTGAGCCCAATTTTCAGCCTCATGTCATAAATTTTCGCACTTTTTTTATACAAAGAGGTCTCCTTTCACGAGATTAGTATTCTGGATACACATATATCACTCAATAAGGTATCTTAATCCTTCTTAATAATGTTCAGTTGAATTCTTTAAAGTAGCTGAGCTATAATGTGTCACATAGAGTTTGGATTCAGTTCTGGATCCTTGAATTGTGTATCACTCACTGAATATCTTGATATTTATCCTCTAATAACACTTATGGTTAGTTTATCAGTCTATTAATTGTGAAAATTTAACCTGTAATGTAACACCGACAGCATTCATTTTTAGTTCTGGGGATACACGTTCACTGAATAGTTTTATATTCAGTATTGCTTGTACATCACAGTCTATTATTTGTCCGAAGCTAAGCTGTAAATGCCTACTGAACTAGTTTTGTAAGTCCGTGTTCACTGAAGAGTAAGCTATAATGTAATATGGACAGTCTGGTACTCAGTTCTGGATCAACATGTATCATTCACAGAATAGCATTTTCTTACTGAGCAGTGATACAGTAGCTTTACAATGTATCATTTGTTCACAACTGTCCTGAAAATGATAATCTTTATCATTCAGTTCTGATCTAGGGATATCAGTCACTCAATGTTCAGTTTTAATCTGTTTCTGTTTTCGTTCTTACTGTTTTGGAAGTGTTTGTCATATTATATACCATGAGTTCAATTATCTATCATAAATATTTTCTTACATTGATACATGTAGAAAAATTAAAGATATTTAATGTGTCGCACACTTTAATTTTCTTATGCAACTAATTTTCTGTGAAAAAACTGAATTCAATTATATATGAAAGTATATTACTGATGACAAAAGTTTAACCATGTTAAAATAGCAGAAATGTCTAAAAAAGGATAACAATTATTTCATAAAACAAATGGTATTAGTATATCAATCAAAGTCCAGCTGGTATGTTTAAATTTGTACCAAAAAACTTAAATATAAAGAAACATCACAAAATCTCATAAAGAATAGTACAAACATCAGAAATAGCAGTGAAATCAATGCCGGATACGATTACGTATTTTTATCCGGATTTCATCGATATATACAGCTTTGGTACGGAAGAATCTAAGAAATACTTCGGTCTTAATTAACACAAGTTAAAACAACAAACAAAAGAAAAAAAGAAACTATATTCTGGAAAGAATAAACTGTTTTGAATGTATTTCCAGTAGGGTCCAATGTTAAACTATGCTCCACGGTGGGGCCATCTTGGATTTCAGATTGGCAAAAAAACAACAGCTTTGTAAAGGACCATTTAAGGAACATTTCTGGAATGAAACATTTTCACTGGCTTCTAAGGCTTCTGAGAAGAAGACCTTTTAAAATATTCCCCATAGGGTCCAATGTTAAACTATGTTCCTCGGTGGTGGCCATCTTGGATTTCAGATTGGCAAAAAAACAACAGCTTTGTAGAGGACTATCCAAGGAACATTTCTGGAATGAAACATTTTCATCTGTTTTTTTTTTTTTTGGTTTCTCAGAAGAAAACCTTTGAATATATTACCCATAGGGTCCAATGTTAAACTATGTTTCCGGTGGTGGCCATCTTGGATTTCAGATTGCCAATAAACAATAGCTTTGTAGAGGACCATCCAAGGAACATTTCTGGAACGAAACATTTTCAATGGCTTCTTCGGTTTCTGAGAAGACGACCTTTAAAAATATTCCCCATAGGGTCCAATGTTAAATTATGTTCCTCGGTGGCAGCCATCTTGGATTTCAGATCGACAAAAAAAACAATAGCATTGTAGAGGACCATCCAAGGAACATTCCTACAAAGTTATGGTTCAATTAGTCCCATTGTCTCTGACAAGAAGATCTTTGAAATTCAGCCAATCAGAACACATTATTGGCCCTGGCAGCCATCTTGAATTTTCAATTAGCACAAAAAACAACAACTTTGTAGAGGTCCTTCCAAGGAACATTCCTGCCAAGTTTGCTTCCAATCTGCCTTGTGGTTTCAGAGAAGAAGACTGAAATATGAAAAAGCTAACGACGATGGACGACGGACGCCAAGTGATGGCAATAGCTCACATGGTCCTTTGGACCAGGTGAGCTAAAAATGATGTTGAAAAGGTTTGAAACAATAGTCCATGCCTTTTCGATTAAGGCCCATTATGATATTACCTATGACATATAGTAGTGTCTCCTTTTACTACAACGGATTTGCATGGGCCAAATTTCTTTAAAATTTGGAAGCTCCTAAAATGCATTCATGCATACCTCTCTATATATCGTGAAAATAATATCTGAGATCGTTTATTGCAGATAAACATCAATAAAACTTAACAAACTTAATTTTCAAATCAATTTTACGTGGGATTTTGGACAATTATTGAAAATTTGCAAATATTCTACACCAGACAGTAACGAGATCATTTGCTTGGTAATACCGTGTATTTGTAGAGACTTTATCTCATTTGCATTTACTCCATATCCTTTCGTTGTTGAGTATATGCACAATATCGTCGACATGAACAAATTTCAAAACGATTTCAAATATAAAGTTCACTTGGATAGATATGATATAAGGACTAAAGGAATATATGGAGTGTTGAGAGAAAGAAGATCAAGAATACATCGAATTGAACATGAAAAATAAAAACAGTTAATGGCAAGTAAAAATGCACGAAATTGGTGGCCATTGAACTATCAGATGAGCAAAACAGGGATATGGATTAAATGCAAATGAGACAAAGTCTCTACAAATACATGGTAAAATCAAGCAATCGAGCAACGCTTTTATTGTTGTTCCTCATCTTGTAGTCACCATCAGGCCTTCAACAATGAGCTATGCTCATACCTCATAGTAAGTGCAAGACTCCCCCCAGCACCGGTTTGAGCGAAATCCATTGCTAGATGTCGAGTAACGCTACATCCATGTTTTATGACTCATGGATGCGGGATCGTCAACATCCGTTGCCTGACAAAAAGACTTAGAGAATACGTTCACAATATTTTAACAACCACAGGACACTAATCGAGACACTAGTAAGAAAACTTCGCATATAAAATCTTAGATGTGGGCACAATAATCAGGTGGTCAGAATACAAATTTGAAATTACAAAAATAAAAAGCCAAAAGAAAGTATGATAGTGCATCCATGCGAGAAATTCTCTCAAGAACAAGCACATCATAACTGAAATGTATATAGAACATTCATCTCTTGCACTAGGAATCTTTTTACGGATTCCACACTGCAGGAGAGACAAACTCCACTCTAAAAGGAAATTTGGAGTAAATGCAAATAACAAAATATTAAACAAACAGTTGTCTTCAGATGTGCTTTATATATTCATAAATAGTAAGGAAGCACATGTATTTGTTTACGTTTCTACACGTGGTCAGTGTTTATGGTAAATACGGTTTTATATTGTTTACGAATTTGATTGGACACTAGGAATTGACGCATTGAAGTTGATTGGACGTAATATTGTCGCAATGCAGTTAATACTATTTGTATTAAAAGGTTCCTATTGGACAATAATTGTCGCATTGCAGTAAAGGTGTGTTCGAACGGTAAGATAGTCACGTATACACGTGATGTTTTTTAAGTATTAATTCGAAGTTTTGCCTTAACGAGTAGCATACCCCCACCCACCCACCCTTGAAAAATTGTCAATGTAAATTTTTTATGTTGCATCCATGAATTAATTTAATTGTTTCTTTTTTGTAGAATGGTGCAGCTATGTAAATATAATGTGCTTTTTGTTGACTATAAGTTAGTCGAATGGCTAAATAAGTGTCATTGGAAGCCTGTTTGTGGCTTGGAGAGCCTGTTGTTGCTGGGAGAGCTTGTGGCTGGGAGAGCCTGTTTGATGGACAATTGAACTTTATTGTAAATAAAATATGCTACTCGGAAGGAGGGCTCACATCTGATATATGTGTTGAGTTGTTATTTACTAAATAATTTATGTTAGTTTGAGCATGGCGAATTAGAACATAACAGAAATTCATCATTATTGTAAATGGTGAATAAAAGGATATGGAGTAAATGCACATGAGACAAAGTCTCATGTGCATTTACTCCATAGTCTAAATTTGATTTTAGTGAAATAGTTTTTGATAACAAGAATTTCTTAAGGTATAATATATTTGTTCATAACATGTATGCAATTTGACTGGTAAACTTGACAGGCCATAATTCCATGTCAGCAATTAATCGATATTAAGACGTACTTGAGCTTTTCTAACAGAATGAAGTTAATTAGTCTTCATAGGGTATATGGAAACATTATATCACTATTTCCTTGGAATAAGAAATACAGCAAACATAAAGTTACATTTGTACGTCAAATTATTAGAGTACTCATGGGAACTTTAAGATGAAGAACAACAATAAAAGCGTTGTTCCTTTGCTTGTTTTCACCATGTATTTGTAGAAACTTTGTCTCATGTACATTTACTCCATATTCTTTTATTCATCATACACTTGACCATAAGTTAAGAAACATCTAATTAAGAAGTTTCGTCCAAGTAATGTTTTTAAAATATTTTTTGGGGCTTTAACATATTTCTTGAAATGGGCATTATGCTGATTTAGTTTTTGAAGATGAATAACACTGCAAAATAAAGTTTCAAACATCGTTACGGCAAAGTTGAACTAATCTCCTATGGCAATCCGAAAGAGCTTAACCTTTTTTCTACTGACTATTGGCTTTTTGACGTTAAAATCTAACAAATAAAAACGTTTCTTTTTCAAAATAAATACCGAAGCAATATCCTAAATCCAAAATACATTGTTATAAAATAATTACAAAATGTACATAAACGATGAAGACGCAACAAACAGAACATAATATGAATGCACAAAAATGAAACACCATTAGTGCGAAACCCCTCGAAAAACAGAGTGTCATCAGATGCTCTGGAGGGGTGAGCATGGCATGCTTCACATGTGACACCCGTCACACAGCTTGTAAAAAATATATAGTGTTGAAAGATCTGTTCAATAGCTGATTAGTTATTGTCATTTTCGAAACCCTTGTATAAAACTAATTAAAATCCACATGTGGTACGTGGCACTTCTCTAATCCTCAAACAGAACCAGACAAAGGTTTGAAAAAAAAATCTGTTAATCTCTTCAGTATTCAGATAATTACAAGGACAAACCTGTAGCACAAACATAATTGACGGAGACAAAGGTAAAATATTGCAGTTTAATATACAAAACAACACAGAAAACCAAAGCACTAACAATGTGAACTCCCACTGAAAACAGGGAGTGTCATCGGGTAATCCGGAATGGTATGTGTGACCTGCTTCAGATGTGACACCCGTCATACTGTAAGTGAAAAGTCTGGTGTAATGTAAAATTCGTTATGGGTTAATCCAGTAATATCTCGGGATCTATTGAAATATATCCTTCTTCATTTTGATACCCAAATTGATACGATCAGTCACAAAGTGATGACGACTATAAAACTTTTTGAGTGACAATAGTAAAATAACCCTGACTATGTAGCTTTTGAGATAGTTATTTCGCTCTGTTGACCATACCGACCACACATTACATGCACGACAGTAGCGAATAACCTGTGATATGTAGACTCCATATGATGCAGATGTAGGTATATTTCAACTCAAAAATGGGGAGTTCGCAATTTGAAAGTCAAAATCATCACGTTTTTCATAAAGTTTTGATTTCAGTTTATCTTTTGTTGGAATCTGTGTGGTGTTTGAAACAACGGCAGTAGAATACCGAAGGAACAAAGGAGTGAAATTCACAAAAATCGAAGTCCAAAGACAGGGCAAAAACGAGAACACAGAAAATATGCTTTTATTTACCTGCTCCCAAATATGAGTATCGTTTTTCACCTTTTTTGTCTTGCCTGGGACGAAAGTCGCGGAAGCGAGACTTAACGAGTCGTTGTCGTCGTCGTCGGCGTCAACAATTGTGCAAGTTTTTCATAGGTTGAACAGAGTCATTTGATCTTTAAAGAATTGTGTCAAAATTGGACAGAAGCTAGATTATGGTTTCAAACAGTGGTGTGAATAGACTACTGTAAGAGGGTATTCAATATCACACTAAGCTATAGCCAATTTTAAGGATGCCTGACCATTTCTTAAAAATGCCTTTTAAAACCGTATTAAAATGGATAAAGCTCCAACATGAATTAAATGCGTATCAAAGGGTTCGAAAATACTGTTTTCCTCTTATTAGTGGAATTATTTTGACCATATGAATTTTTTTCCATGGTGTTACTTTAAGAAGAAAATGTATATGTCAGTGAAACTCGTTTCTAGGCTTTGCATTTCATGTTAACGAAATTCATCAGATGTGCGTCTTTTTGCATGCCCAATGTACATTTATGAAAATGCTATTTTTGTAATTTGAATAATTTAATATTATAGTAATTTTATAACCTATTGAAAATTAAAATAAATTTACTATTAAAAGTGCAGTTCAAATTCAAATATGAGTGGTCCTTAGCTTATTGACATGTGCATATAATCTAAACAAGGAGATAATACATACTACAACAAATGGAAACATCAGTCTTCTCTCCTTTTCTTTCGCTTAATACAATAGTATAATGATTTTTAAAAGATACTGACATTTCAGTTTTCTTAAATACGGAACTGTTTCCAGAAAATGTTATTTTACTTTAGGAAAAAATATTGCACCATTACATAAAGAGGGACTATTTAATTAATACTGGTTTAGCTAAGGGATGATTTATGTTTAATCTTTTCGTAGTGCTTCAGGTTAATTGTTTTTCGTCCATAAGATATAGTTACATGTTAAAATTTTCATGTATAAAAAAATTATAAGTACACTTCAATTTCGTTAATAGTTTGTTCTTAGGCGGTATATATTTATTTAAATTGTTCAGAAATCCAGTCATTCCTGCTCACTGGTATTTGAAGTGATCATTTCTGCCTTCCATTACAGGAGAGTTCCTATCTCGAAAGTCCCGTATTGCATGGTCATTGGGACTGTCTTCTATTTCATGGTGATTTCAGGATGAAGAACAACATTAAAAGGGTTTTACAAGTTGGTAAATCTTTCAATGTATTTATAGGGATTTTTCCCATATATATTTACTCGATATCGCTTTAAATATTCATTTTACTAGTGGACGGTATTAACCAAGTCGGTAGCCAGTTCTTTGTTGCTTGTCCGAAAACCGATATCATTTCGAAACTTAATCGTAATTTAAAATAATTTTGTTTAAAACTAAAGAGTATCTCCTTCTTGCATAGCTTTGTCCTCCCTCTTGCATAGCTCTGTCCTTGTTTGATTTCGGCTTTTATTTAGATCCTACTGGTTATTTTTCTCTATCCTCTCTAGCTTTTTAACATATTTCGGACTATGAGTTTCGATTTGATCTGTACCGAAGAGACATAAGTTGTCGAAATGGCCATATGCAGAATCTAAATTCATTGTAACTTCGGTATCTGTTATATATTACAAGTAAGCCGATGCCTCTGCTTGTGGACTGTTAGTCCCCGAGGGTATTCACTAACACCGTTGGTGCTGACCCAAAAAACCGATATTATTTCGAAACTTGCTAAATTTTAAGTAAGAAAATTTTGTTTAAAACTAAGGAGTATCTTCCTCTTGCATAGTTGTGTCCTTGGCTGAATTTGGCTTTTCTATTTAGATTCTATTGGTAAGTTGTTGTTCTACCAGCTTGTAAACATACTTTGTACTATGGATTTCCAT
>MJUU01030337.1:0-11711 GCA_002080025.1 Modiolus philippinarum
GAAGTGGGAGATTATGTTGTATTTATTTTTCTTTATGATTCTGGTCTTTGTACACAGTCAACAAGTAGAGGCAACAGCGAGGCTTGATTTCCTGTGGAAAATTCAGGTATTTATTAATATATATATATGCTAACATAGACAGTTTATTTTAAAAGGGTCCAGAGTTCAATATGGTTCCAATTTGTCCAGTGGTTTCAGAGGAACAGACTTTGAAAGTGTTTTAATAGGGTCGAATGATAAACTATGTGCCCTGCTGGTGGCCATCTTGGAAACGGTGTGAACTGAAAAAACATTTGAAGGGGACCATTCAACAACTATTTTGGTCAAGTTTGGTTCCAATTTGCTCAGAAAAGAAAATCTCAGAAGTGAAAATCTTTGAAAGTTAATCCAATAGGGTCCAATGTCAAACTATGTTTTCTGTTGGCGTCCATCTTGATCAAGTGCGAACCTGAATAACAATTTTTTTGGTAGGGGACCATTCAGAAGGATTTTTATGGCTAAGTATGGTTCAGATTGGCTTAGTAATTTTAGAGAAGATGTCTAGATTTGTTTTCCAATATGGTCCATTTAAACTAATTGTGGTGGCTATCTATTTTTTTGTAGAGGACCACCAAAGGGTTATACAGTAGTTGGCAAGTTTAGGTCGAAATTGTTCAGTAGTTTAGAAAGAAATCTTTGAAATTTTAACAAAGGGGTCAATGTTAAACTATGCTCCTCTCTGGCTGCAACCTTGGATAAGATGCAAACATGAAAAACAATTTGTATACGACCGTCTAATGACGGAAGTATCATTGTATAGTGATGTCCGATTAGCCTTCCATCAGTCGGTCCGTCCGTCTATCTGTTGGTCTGTCCGTTTCATATGTCACGCGCCTACTTGACAACCATTTGGCCAATTCACTTCAAACTTTGTAATGGTATCGGGTATGATGACATCATGATCTGTATACTTATATTTGTGAATATTTAATTTTTTGGACAATTCACTTCAAACTTTGTAGAGGTATTTGGTATAACGGCCTCACGATCTGTATACTTTTTCATGAAAATTTGATTTTTCTTGTAATAGTTACAGGACTTAATTCGTCAATTTTAAGTCAGTTTTTTACATGTTGCACTCTAACTTAACAAACCTTTGGCCAATTCACTTCAAACTTTGTAGAGGTATTGGTTATGATGGCCGTAAGATCAGTATCCTTTTCATGAAAATTTTATTTTTCATGTGGGAGTTATGGGACTTTAATTGTCAATTTTATGGCAACCTTTTACATGTCATGCTCTAACTTGAGAACCCTTTGGCCAATTCACTTCAAACCTTGTGGAGGTATTGGGTATGATAGCCTTATCTCTATACTTTTTCGTAAAAAATTGATTTTTATTTACAAGAGTTATTAAAATTTATTTGTCAAATTCAATACAATTTTATACAAAACACACTCCGATTAATAGTTTGATCAGCTCAATTCAAACTTTGCAGTTTGATTTATTAATTAGATATCAAGCCTAATTAAGCAGTTACAGTTACATTCTAAATTGACAACCCTTTTACTAATCACTCAAACTTTTAGAAGGGTGAGGACGGCATATCTTGTGACTTGGCACAGCTGTTTACTTTTGTAGGGGACCAACCGAGTACGAATAAGGACAATTTTTATTCCAATTGGCTCAGTAGTTTCAGAGGAGAAGATCATTGAAAGTTTTCCCACAGGGTGTAATGTAAAAAGATTGTCCCTGCTGTAGCCATTTTGGATAAGATGTGAACCTGAAAAACAAGTTTTTTAAAGGGAACAACTCAAAGACCTATTATGGCTTAGTTTGGATTACAATAGGCTCAGTGGTTTTATAGAAGTAGATCTCTTAATGTGTTTTCACATACGATCCAATGTTAAATTATTTTCCTTGCTTACCACGGTTGCCACACGTCCTGGAAAACTGAAAAAATCCTTGAATTTCATTTTGGTGTTCAAGGGCCTGGAAAAGACCTTGAATTTAATAATATTTGGAAATATCCCCGAAAAACCCTGGAATTTGAAAAAAGTTTATATCGATAGGCAATATATAAGCAAACTCTGCATAATAATTATTGCATCCTTGAATTTTGTCAATTTTTTGGCCCTTGAAAGTAACTAGAATGTCCTTGAAAAGTCCTTGAAATATCCTTTAATTTTGAAACATCAAAATAGTGGCAACCCTGAGGATAAGGCACAAACTTGACAAACATTTTTTTTTTGTGGAGGGGAACATACAAGACTATTGTGGCCAAGATTGGTTCTAATTGGCCCACTACTTTCAGAGGTCTTTGAATGAAATTTTTAAGGGGGACAAATGGTCGACCATGATAGAGACATAGTTATGGCAAAAGCTATTACCAAGTGAGCTAAAAATGATATGTAATGTCCCCTTTTATGCAACATGTGATCATAATGTGATCTCACTTTTTTCCTGGCCTATGAAGGAGAGGATTGTTTTTGGCTACAGAGAAGAAGGTCCAAGGAGAAAACTTGATATTATATTTTGTTTGTATCATTTTTTGTAGGCTACAGAGGAGAAAGAACAGGTGGAAAATTTACGTGCCTATAACTTAAAATTAATAGCCAACATATTACCTCTACATGTAGCTGAGGACTTCCTCAAAAACCAACACAAGAAAAAGGACGAGGTAATTTTTGTCATATTTGTTGTTCATCGCTTTGTTTTACCATAAATATGTAGGAACTTTATCTCATGTCCATTTACTCCACATTCTTCTATTGTTTATCTACTGGTAACCTTAACAGTTATCTACTGGTAACCTTAACAGTTATCTACTGGTAACCTTAACAGCTATCTACTGGTAACCTTAACAGTTCACCTAACTTTCCATGTGCTGAATTAATCCTTTTAAAATCATTTTAATTACCTAATATGTGGAAGAGGTTCTTTAAAACTTCTTAAAATCTACACAATTTTATTGAAGTAATAGTTTTTATTTATGATTTTCCTTGTTGAATATAAGGCCATTCAAAAAAAAAAAATTCTCAGCCCCACCCGCGTCTGCCAAAAGGTAGTCGCATCAAACTTTTTATACCCCCGCTCCGGAGGAGAGGGGGGTATACTGTTTTACCCTTGTCTGTCTGTCCGTCTGTCCATCCGTCCGTCCGTCTGTCCGTCCGTCCGTCCGTCCGGAACATCTTTCGTCAAGGATTTCTCAGCTTGTGTATGTAGTAATGATTTGATATTTGGTCTGAAGCTTAAGTATGATGAGTTGTACCGTGTCTCCCCTTTTCAAGTCTGTCACTCAACTACTTCCTGTTGGACGAAAACTTTGATTTTTCCCATTATAGCCATATATTGAAAATTTTCGTTGAGGATTTCTCAGCTTGTGTATGTAGTAATGATTTGATATTTGGTCTGAAGCTTATGTATGATGAGTTGTACCGTGTCTCCCCTTTTCAAGTCTGTCACTCATCTACTTCCTGTTTGACTTCATCAATTTTTCCCATTATACCAATATATTGAAAATTTTTGGTCCATACTTGTTTGTGTCCACACTTGAACTGTGTCCACACCTGTATTGTATCCGCACACACTTAAATTTGCACTTTCCATATTGATTCAGTGTTCAATGAGCGGGGGTATAACTGGCTGCCATTCGGCGACAGCTCTTGTTTTTTATATTTCAACAATTCTTTTTTTTTTTTATAAAAGTAACTAAAAACTCTTAAGTCTTACAGATTATAGGACAATTATATTTCGTCAAATTAATTGCCTTGACAGGTACTACCCAAATCATTGACAATTAGGTGGCCTTTGACATACATTTTACGCTTCAGTGACTTTGGTTAAGTTTTGCGTTAAATTCCATTTCTCAACAACTACACATTATAGGACAATTATATTTCATCAAATTAATTGCCTTGACGAGTACTACCCAAATCATTGACAATTAGGTGGCCTTTACCTACATTTTATGCTTCGGTGAATTTGGTTAAGTTTTGCCTTTAAATCCAATTTTCTCAACAACTACACATTATAGGACACTGATATTTCATCAAACTAATTGCCTTGGTGAGTACTGCCCACATCAATGAGAATTAAGTGGCTTTGACCTACATTTTATGATAAGGTTATCTTTTGTGATTAATTTTATTGGTGTTGGGGACTAAAATATATGGCGTTTCCCCCCATTCCCCTCAATCACAGACCACTTAACAAAAACTCAGATGGCAGACAGAAGACAAACCTAAACAACGACAGAACCTGAGGATAGCTGGACTTAGTACTATCACTACCAAAAGCCATTCTTAAACCAATCCTGGGTACCAAAAAAAAACTCCACTTTCTTTATCCTTTTCCCTATTGCATAATAAATATACAAATAAAACCCAAAACAGTTAGATTACTAACTATCAGGACGATGGAATGAGACAGAATATAATTTGGAAAGATGGGTCAAGGAGTACTTGCCATTAAACTGCCTTGTATCTCTAGATGTTGGTACATGATTCCTACAACTTGCATACTTAATCCTGGTAGTCTTTACTGAGATATAAGCCGTAACACCGATTGATGCTGTTGTTTTTATCCATAGGACTTGTACCATTTAGACATAGACAATACAGGAATTATGTTTGCCTCCATTGCCAACTTCAATGAGTTCTACATTGAGTTAGAGGGAAATAATGAGGGAGTAGAATGCCTCAGGCTACTCAATGAAATCATCGCTGATTTCGATGAGGTAGGTGTCATTTTAAATTCAATGATTGTCCCTATTGCCATCATAATCAGCTCTACATAGAACAAGGAAATAAATGAATTGAATTTGGGGAAGCAAGTGTGATTTTAAATTCAATTAAATGAGGACTTTAAGCACAAATTTCATTTGTTAGCTATTTTATTTGCCTAAAATTTGGAGAAAAAATAATTTTTTTTTTCATAGAAATGACCATTCATGTCATGAAGGTAAAATTCACATTCCAGACCAGACCAAATTTTTTCGGCCCTAACAAATTATTTGGAATTTTTCCTAATTTTTTGCAAAACGGACAACATTTTCAATTCAACCACCCATTCTTTATTTTTTGGAAATATTGGATTAAGACAATCTGACATCAGCTTTTAAATCTAAATTTTGTATTTATAATATGTACTCATGAATTTAGAATCTGCCTTTAATAATTGATTTGCCTCAGGAATAATGGATTGTAAATATTTGAAATAATGACGCTTTCTTCTTCTTTTGTAGATCATCTGTGAAGATCGCTTTAAAACCTTGGAGAAAATAAAAACAATCGGGTCAACATACATGGCAGCAGCTGGATTAACCAAACAGACAAACTACTCTGATTTCAGGCATATCGTAGCATTAGCCGAGTTTGCATTCCGTATAAAAGAACAGCTTAAGCAGATCAATGAACATTCCTTCAATAATTTCAGATTGCGTATCGGTAGGTCATTTTATTTGCTTCAGTTCAAAAATGAAGCATAATTATGAGTTATAAACTGTTAATGTTCTATTTAGAAATGCAGTTTTAATGATCATTGGGAAACTTAGTAGCCAAAAGGCCCAAAGTTTCAGCTTTAGCATTATTTGAAATTGTAAGTGTGACAAATACTGGTACATTAGAATAATTTGATTAAAATTTTGTTTGTTAATACAAGTATATTGCCATTTCCCTTACACAGGAAGTAGAGGCATTTTATATATCACCATCTGTCCATATACCTAGTCATCGCATCTGTCATAGTAACTCTTACGGGGGAGACATATTGTTTTTGTCTTTTTGTCTGTCGTCTGTCCATCAGTCTGTCCGTCCATCACAAAGTTTGTTGACACCAAATCTCCTACATCTTTCATTGGATTTTAACCAAACTTCACAGGATTATTGATTGTTATGCCTAGTTGTGCATATCGTCTTGCTGGAATGATCTGTCAATTTTTGTGGGAGTAATGCCCCTTTCTGACTTAGAATTTTTCAAAATTAAGTTTATGGACGTCAATTCTCTTACTTCTTTCATTGGATTTAAACCAAACTTGACAGGATTGTTGATCATTATGCGTAGTTGTGCATATGGTCTAACCGGATTGACCAGCTATTTTTTTATTGGAGTTATACCCCTTTTTGAATTCAAATTTTGCAAAATTAAGTTTGTGGACGCCAGTTTTCCTACATCTTTTATCTGATTTCAACCAAACTTCACCGGATTGTTGACCAAAGTGCATAGTTGTGCATGTCGTCTAGCTAGAATGATCTGCCACACGGTGGCAACATAAAATTTACTTGTGTTTGATCCCTCAAAGAACATTACGTACTGGGAGGGGGGGGGGACATTGGTTTTTGTATCAAAAACACACTTCTAGTATTCATAGTAATTAGAGTTGTGATGTGCAATGTTGAGATTACTATGAAATTATATGGTTATTACATTTTGCTCAGCTAACTTAAGGAAAAGAATCTAAGCATTTATTAATTTGTTGCTTTTGTCATTCAAGAATTTATGAATTTTTTGTTTCAACAGGTATGAACATTGGTCCAGTAGTGTCTGGTGTTATTGGTGCTAAGAAGCCTCATTATGATATTTGGGGTAACAGTGTGAATGTTGCCAGTCGTATGGATAGTACTGGGGTCACAGATCAAATACAGGTACAAATCATGATAACTCTTAATTTTGTTTACAAGAGGGAATTCGGATGCAGTGCAATTTTTTAGCATGTGCAATTGATAAAAAACAATGATGATGGGAAAACATGATTACTGTAGTATTGGAATTTTAGGGGGCACTTAAGGATTTAAAAGAAATTAAGGTCAGGGCATTTATAGCAGTAGGGGCATTTGATACTAGGAATAGGGTAACTCATATTTGAACTAAAGGGCTAGTGTTATGTATTTAAACCAAGTAACTATCTGTAACATTTTAAAACATTTATAAATGGACCAAAAATTGAGAATTTCCATAATATTGAACAAATTCCAAGATGTAGGGGGAAGTTCCTGATGTTGAATGATCAATATTATGATTACAATTATCCTATTTTCAAAAGCAATCACTAATACATCCTTTAAATGTGACATTTGAATTAATCTAATTTTTGTCTCGTCCGTGAAGAAAGTCGCGGAAAGCGAGACATAGGCATGCAAAGTATGACGGCGGCGGCGGCGTAAACTCAAGTTATTATGTAGGAATTTTATATTTGGTCCATTGGTAGCTTACAACAAACCCTCTCTGTCCAACCCAAAATCATGTGACCTTGACCTATATTTCGCGGTCCAGTAACCAGGTTAAGTCTGTTTCTCAATAACTAAGAGTGATGTGTCAATGATATTTGCTATATAGCTTGGTCTTGGTTAGTACATGTCAGTCTGCCATATGGTTTTTGACCTTGACCTCAGATTCATGGTCCAGAGCCCAGGTTAAGTTTTTTTGCTTAAGTCTGTTTCTCAATAACTACAAGCCATAGGTCAATGATATTTGGTATATAGCTTGGTCTTGGTTATTACATGTCAGTCTGCCATATGGCTTTTGACCTAGACCTCAATTTCATGGTCCAGTGACCAGGTTAAGTTTTTTTGCTTAAGTCTGTTTCTCAACAACTACATGCTATAGGTCAATGATATTTGGTATATAGCTTGGTCATGGTTAGTACATATCAGTCTGCCATATGGCTTTGACCTTGACCTCAATTTCACAGTCCAGTGACCAGGTTAAGTTTTTTGCTTATGTCTGTTTCTCAATAACTACAAGCTATAGGTCTATTATATTTTGTATATAGCTTGGTCTTGATTATTACATGTCAGTCTGCCATATGGCTTTTGACTTTGACCTCAATTTCACAGTCCAGTGACCAGGTTAAGTTTTTGTCTCGCCAACGACGAAAGTCGCGGAAAGCGAGACATAGGCATGCAAAGTATGACGGCGGCGGCGGCGTAAACTCAAGTTATTATATAGAAGCCTTTGATGTAGGAACTTTATATTTGGTCCATAGGTAGCTTACAGCAAACTTATCTGTCGGACCCAAAATCATGTGACCTTGACCTATATTTCACGGTCCAGTGACCAGGTTAAGTATTTTTGCTTAAGTCCATTTCTCAATAACTAGAAGCTAGAAGTCAATGATATTTGGTATATAGCTTGGTGTTGGTTAGTACATGTTAGTCTGCCATATGGCTTTTGACCTCGACCTCAGCATCATGGTCCAGTGCCCAGGGTTTTTTGCTTAAGTCCAGGTTAAGTTTTTTTGGTTAAGTATGTTTCTCAATATTTACAAGCTATAGGTCAATGATATTTGGTATAAAGCTTGGTCTTGGTTAGTACATGTCAGTCTGCCATATGGATTTTGACCTTGACCTCAATTTCACGGTCCAGTGACCAGGTTAAGTTTTTTNTTGGTCTTGGTTAGTATATGTCAGTCTGCCATATGGCTTTTGACCTTGACCCCAATTTCATGGTCCAGTGACCAGGTTAAGTTTTTTTGCTTGAGTCTGTTTCTCAATAACTACAAGCTATAGGTCAATTATATTTGGTATATAGCTTGGACTTAATTGATTAATACATGTCAGTCTGCCATAGGGCTTTTGACCTTTACCTCAATTTCATGGTCTAGTGAACAAAGTTAAGTGTTTCTGATTAGAATAGGTTCTCAATTACTGTAAGTGGTACGGTAATGATATTTGTCTTGTAGGTTGCTCTTGAGTAGTACATAACTGTTTTAGCGACAAGCAGGGACGGGCGAGACATCTATTGGGGTCCACTCTTGGTTTGCTTAAGCCTGTTTCTTAATAACTACAAACTATAGGTCAATTATATTTTGTATATAGCTTGGTCTTGATTAGTACATATCAGTCTGCCATATGGCTTTTGACCTTGACCTAAATTTCACGGTCCAGTTACCAGGTTAAGTTTTTTTGCTTAAGTCTTTTCTCAATAACTACAAGCCGTAGGTCAATGATATTTGGTATATAGCTTGGTCTTGGTTAGTACATGTCATGACCTTGACCTCATTTTCATGGTCTAATGAACAAAGTTAAGTGTTTCTGATTAGAATAGTTTCTCGATTACTGTAAGTGGTATGGTAATAATATTTGGCTTGTAGGTTGCTCTTGAGTAGTACATGACTGTTGTAGCAACAAGCAGGGACGGTCGAAACATCTATTACGGTCCACTCTTGTTGTAAAAAGATGTCATATTTTTGGCAAAAACACACACACAAAAAAAAAAACATTTTTCATTAGCTCACATGTGAGCTTTTGCCATCACTGCGTCCATCTTCCGTCCGTCGTCTGTCAAAAATTTTAAAAAATCTTCTATTCTGAACTGCTGGGCCCATTGTAACCAAACTTGGCCAGAATCATCACCAGGGTATGCACTTTCAAAATTGTGTTCAATTAATACAACATGGCTACCATTGCTAAAAATAGAACATAGGGGTAAATTGCAGTTTTTTTCCAATAACTGGAAAACTGTTACAGATATCAAAAATCTGATGGAGGGTCAAAATGATCCGCATGATGAGATCTACCCACCGTGCAATTTTGAAGAAAATCTGAAACCCATCTCATAGTTATAGCCCCTTTTCTGTAAAATTTTCAAACTTTTGCATTTTTAGCTCAACTGGCCTGGCCTAAAAGGCCATGTGAGCTATCGCCATCACTTGGCGTACGTCAGCGTCCGTCGTCCGTCCGTCCGTTGTCAGTCCGTCCGTCGTAAACTTTTTCAAAAATCTTCTCCTCTGAAACCGCTTGGCCAATTTTAACCAAACTTTGCCTGAATCATCACCAGGGTATCTAGATTCAAAATTGTGTTTGATTAGTCCGAGGACCAAACAACATGGCTGCTGTTACTAAAAATAGCACATAGGGGTAAATTGCTGTTTTTGGCAAATAACTCAAAAACCATTACAGATATCAAAAATCTGACATAAAAGTAAAAGTGATCAACATGACAAGATCTACCTGCCCTGCAGTTTTGAAGAAAATCCGAAAACCCGTCTCGGAGTTATTGCCCTTTTTCCGTGAAAATTTCAAAATTTTGATATTCTTAATTTTTTTATCGCAAAAACTATAACCAGGGATGTGATACTTCCGCGGAATCGCGGATTTCCGCGTGTCCGATACTGACCGATTCCGTTATTATATGTATTTTTATACTTCCGCCAGGCTGATTTCCGGTTATTTCCGCGGGTCATCAAATGTATGAATCTCATCCCTGTATAACAGATAGAGGTCAACTTTAAATTGCAAAAATGTTCAGCATATCAAGATCTACCCACCTCAAAATTTTGAAGAAAATCTGACTACCCATATAAGAGTTTTTGCCCTTTATTGGTCAAATTTAAGAAATTTGATACTTTTTGTCATCAATTTAAAAAATCTTCTCCTCAGAAGCCTCTAGGCCAATTGTTACCAAACTTGACATGAATCATCACCAGGGTAAACAGTTTCAAAATTGTGTTCGATTAGTCCGAAAACCAAGCAACATGGCTGCTGTTACTAAAAATAAGAACAAAGGGGTAAATTGCACTTTTTGCAAATAACTCGAAAACCATTACAGATATCAAAAATCTGATTGGGAGTGAAAATAATCAGCATGTTAATATCTACCCGCCCTGCAATTTTAAAGAAAATCCAAAAACTAGTGTTGGAGTTATTGCCCTTTTTCCATGAAATTTTCTAAATTTTAATATATTTTTTTTTATTTTTAAAAAGTGTAACAGAAAGAGGTCAAGTGTAAATTGCAAAAAGGATCAGCATATCAAGATCTACCCAACCTGAAATTTTGAAGAAAATCCAAAAATCTTGGTAGGAGTTAGTGCCCTTTTTCATGGAATTTTCAAATTTTCATATTTTGTCGTCTTTTATATCCATAACTAGAGAAGACAGGGGTTAATCCCACCTTCTGTACCCAGGGTCCTGTGCCTTTAAAATTGGGAAAATTCACGCGATTTGTTCAAAATTGGGAAAAAAAGTGGTCAGTACAATATTTGATTTGTATAATGTGCTTTCTTTTTGACTCTCTCTTTTACTGCAAAGCTTTTTCAAAGTAATCATGTATGAATAAAGAAATCACATTATCAAGCTTACTTTAAGTGCAAACTTTTCAATTCTAGAAATTTTTATAATTTTTAGAAATGTCAACTAGCTGTCTCATCACATAGATGGGTTTTACTGACGGTGCCAGTTAATTGAAAAATCCAAACTCTGAAGTCCCACGGTCACTCATTGATGACTGAAGTTTAACGTACGTAGTGAGTGAAACAATCAGTTCGTTTCACTCACTTTGTTAAGAAAAGTTACTAAAACGGCTTTTATTGCTGAAATTTCTGTGCCTTGATAAAGTTATGAATCCATTGGGTGCCGATTTTGTCCCGATGAATAAAAGAGGAATAAACAATCTGGTACCCAATACCCAATACGAAACCAAGCGTAAAACAAACCGGAAATGTAGGAACCAGAGCATACGTTCGGCATTCCTCTTGAGCTGTCATTACCGCGGTATCAGGTGACTGGTTTACCGAAAACTGACGGTTGCCAGTCTATTTCACATGTAGACAAAACGCGAAACTACCACTTTGTAACGACGTTGTTGGACATAAACAAAATTGGGAATTTTATATCTTGATATTGGGAAAAATTAGGTTTTTGCCCATTGGGAATGGGGCCGAAATTCGGCCCCTAAATGCACTATAGATTAGGCCCTGGAAGATGAAGGTTAAATGTAAATTGATTAAAATGTTT
>MJUU01030339.1:0-13001 GCA_002080025.1 Modiolus philippinarum
GGCAGGTCTCACGCTACACCGCCATTCGAAAATTTGTTCTCGCGATATTTCGGAAACGATAAAAATTTAATGAAAACATTTTGATGCAAAAATTCTCCTCTCATTAAGATCTTCATTTATGGTTGGTCAAAAAACATTTGTGTCCGCCATTTTCAAAATGGCCGCCATTCGAAATTTTGTTATCGCGATATCTTGGAAACGATAAAAAATTTATGAAAACATTGTGAAGCAAAAGTACTCCTCTCATTAAGATCTTAATTTATGGTGGGTAAAAAATGTTTTTTCGTCCGCCATTTTCAAAATGGCCGACATTCGAAATTTGTTATCGCGATATTTTGGAAACGATAGAACCATTCAGCAAAAAACTAATAAAGGTCAGAGCTTTTGTTTACATTACATTTTTTACCAAAATAGACAACAAAATCAAACTCTAACATGTACTCATGTTGAAAACTGGTGAAAACCTTGCAATTGTTCTCTGAACAATTGACCTTTTAATTATTATTTTTTAAAATTTTTTTTCTTCCAACATTTGCAGAAAAGTCTTAAAAGATATCACTTTGATACTTGGTACTATTATTCAGAAATGGCTGGAATAGACCAGACTGACCCTGTGAAGCCGATCTATTATTAGTAACAGAGTTACATCACCAAACATGGTAAACCTTGTTAGCAGATTAACTCGGAAACCATAAAAGATAGCTGATGAAGTGTAATGAGAAAAATGTTTGTTAGGTCATGACAAAGATTTGTTACTTTGGTCCGAAATTGTCCGATTGACCATTGTGGAGTTATGCCCCTTGCAAAATTAGATGCTTCTTTAACAATGATTTTCTCCAAAACCGGAAGTGATAGAGACATGATACCTTTACCATTGTTCTTGGTTCCCCAAGGGCTATTTGAAAAGGTCAAGGTCAAAGGTAATCGATGACCTTTATTTTGACCTCTACACTTTTTAGCGGATAAACTCGGAAACCGTAAGAGATAGCTGATAAATTGTAATGGAGAAAATGTGCGTCTTGTTGAGACCTACAATTGTTAGATTTGGGGTTTTTTGCCTTTAGCTCAAATACCTTTGAAGATACAAACATATATTCATACAAAAATGTTCAGGTAGACCTGACCTTTAAAATGACGTCAAGGTCAAATGTCAAGGTCACATTGAAAAAAATGTATTTCACGTTTAAGAGTCTATAAATATACATTTTAAGCTTAGAATGTTGGTTTTCCCTATGAATCAATAATGAGAATCTTCTGACGCAACTTTGGGAAAGACCTATCAATTGTTCTTCGAGCGATTGACGTACTAGTTTATATATGAGTTTTGAATACGCAAGTAAACAAATCATCATTCAATTGGAATCTTGTATTCGTGTATACGTCGTCAGTATAATTTACATATTTTAGAACCAGATTTTTTTTTAATCTTTTAAACCAAATTAATTGTAGCGGGGATAATTATATGAAGTAGCCAGAGCAACTTATCTGTTCTCTATCAGTTTTTACACATCCTTGATTTTATGGTCTTCCAAACGTTTAGATTTTATCTGCACTGAAGAGACATAATCTGTCGAAATGCGCATATGCAGAAATTAAATTCACAGTAACTTCGGTATTTAATTATTTGAATACGTGAAGAAAACGAGTATATTCTGGAAATGTATTTGCCAGGTTCTTCACGTATGCATCAGGATATTTTATATTTTAAATGAACTCAATAATCGGATGAAAATGTTATTTTTGGCGCGTGTCCTGGTATGTAAATGCTGTATTTATAAGAGGGTCTTCCTTTATCATCAATCTTTCCACTGGGGCTTATAGGTATACGACTCGAGAATGTCCTTATCTATGTTAATTGCAAATGGTGTGTATATTGCGACACGGATACATGTCTGATTTTACTCAATAAACCAAAACGGCAATAAGTTGCAGAGACACTTTAATGTTGTAAAAACACAAAGGAAATGCAATATACATCAATAAGGAAATTCTCGTGTAGCATCTGTAAGTCCCAATGCTTTCTGTTTATTAGAAAACACTGTATTTTGCACTGAAGTCGTAATATCCCTTATATCACTGAATTCGTATATTTCCATACTACTGTTCACGTATTCCATTCAACATCTTGTATGACCAACGTTATCATAAACGGTCGACTAGTTAAAGATACTAAATGCCACGTGGTAGAATTAACATGAAACCTCCATTGTGGAGAAGGCGGGTCGAATGTTAAATGAAAGCGGTCCGTCGCACAATTATCTTTTACCCCGCTGAGTCCTAATAAAGCTTCGAAATTACAGAACTGAATTAATCACTTGGGGGTCTGTCCTATAACTGATACGTTAATTACTTAATCATTTAAGATTATGACAGATTGTTTTAAAGATACATGTATTACCCCAATATAATTTAAAGGTTTTCAAATTTAAACTTGTTTTATTTTAGCACAGTGATGTAACTGCCAATTTATAACACAACTTCTTTTAAAATAATTATGTACCATGTCTTGACTTACAAATGTATCAATAACCTAACAGAACTGCACTTTTAGCTCATCTGGCCTAAAAGGCCATGTGAGCTTTTGTCATCACTTTGCGTCCGTCGTCCGTCCGTCGTCCGTCGTCCGTCAACAATTTCAAAAATATTCTCCTCTGAAACTGCTGAGCCAATTGTAATCAAACTTGGCCTGAAGCATCACCAGGGTATGCAGTTTAAAAATTGTGTTCGATTAGTCCGAAGACCAAAACAACATGGCTGCTGTTACTAAAAATAGAACATAGAGGTAAATTGCTGTTTTTTGCAAATAACTCAAAAACCATTACAGATATCAAAAATCTGAAATGGGGCAAAAGTGATCAGCATAGCAAGATCTACCTGCCCTGCAATTTTGAAGAAAATCCGAAAACCCATCATCTTGGAGTTATTGCCCTTTTTCTGTAAAATTTGCAAAATTTTAAATTTATTAATTTTTTATCAGAAAAACTATAAGAGATACAAGTCAACTTTTTATTGCAAAAATGTTCAGCATGTCAAGATCTACCCTCCCTGAAATTTTGAAGATAATCCAAAAACCCTTGAAGGAGTTATCACCCCTTTTTCACGGAATTTTCAAAATTTTCATATTTTCACCTTTTATTTCCAAAACTATAGAAGATGAAGGTTAAGTGTCAATTGATAAAATGTTTGCAATGCTGTGGCCACTTCAAAACTGACCTGAAAATTATTGGTTGACCGCCATTTTCAAAATGGCTGCCAAAAAAGGCGGGAAAATTCAGCATTGTCCGATTTCAATGAAATTTGGTTTCCAAATAGATATTGATGTTGCGACTTCAAAACCGGTGTTGAAAATTTTTCGTTGACCACCATTTTCAAAATTGCCGCCAAAAAGGCGGGAAAATTCAACATTGTTTGATTTCAATGAAATTTGGTTTCCAAAAAGGTATTGATGTAGCAACTTCAAATGTGATGTTAAAAAGTTTTCGCTGACCGCCGTTTTCAAAATGGCCGCCAAAAAAGGCGGGAAAAATTCAACATTGTCTGATTTCAATGAAATTTGGTTTCCAAGTGGATATTGATGTTGCTACTGCAATACCGTTGTTGAAAATTGTTTTTTTTGACTGCCATTTTCACAATGGCCGCCAAAAAGGCGGGAAAATTCAACATTGTCTGATTTAAATGAAATTTGGTGTCCAAATAGATATTGATGTTGCGACTTCAAAACTGATGTAGAAAATTTTTCGCTGACCGCCGTTTTCAAAATGGCCGCCAAAAAAGGCGGGAAAATTATACATTGTCTGATTCCAATGAAATTTGGTTTCCAAGTAGATATTGATGTCACTACTGCAAAACTGGTGTTGAAAATAGTTCGTTGACTGCCATTTTCAAAATGGCCGCCAAAAAGCTGGGAAAATTCAACATTGTCAGATTTCAATTAAATTTGGTTTCCAAATAGATATTGATGTCGTAACTTAAAGATATAATTGTTGATGACTGCCATTTACAAAATGATGTCTCGACTTCAAAACTAGTGTCGAAAGTGGTCCTTAGCAAGACAATTTGTCAAAAAAAGCCCAACAAAGAAGTACAGTAAAACATGATCAGACTTAAAATAGAGTCCAAGTTAATGGTGTGTTTGCTCTATCAAAGTTTGAGAGACTGAAGTTCAACTGTATAATTTGCAATGTTAACTTAATTGTGGCAACTGAAAGCCAGGTGAGTGATATAGGCTCCAGGGAGCCTCTGGTTTTAAATTCTTAATCAACAGAATAAAACAAAACAAAAATCTGACTCAATGATAAAAAAAATGAATTGAATTAAATAAGCTTATTATTCAATCAATCAATATAAAATTCACCTGCCTTTTTTAAAAAAGAGAAAGCATGGGCAAATTTGACAGTTTGTTTTACATTATTGTGAATATCGAACAATCATTATACGATTGCAATATGATATCAACCGAGCAGAGACAATCAGAAACAGAAAAGTCTTGAATAATTCGAGTTACATGCTTGCGAAAACAGCAATTCTTGTAATTATAAATGTAATCATACCTTTAATATAAGGCACTCCAAATCACTTCCTAAATATAAGAACTTTTTCAGAAAAAAGAATAGCGGGCGAGCGAAATTCTTATTTTTTATATTTACTGTGCAAATTTAATTTCATCAAGTGAAGCCTAATATTTGTCAGGGAAATGCATTTTTTATTTAAAAAATATAAAATTTTGACATTAACTGGCGATCGAACACAATTTTTACCTGGTCTCTCAAAACACTGCAAAGGACATCCCTTGTGCACAAAGTAGCACAAAGGACCACAACAAGATATTATTTCTGCACAAAGTACATGAAATTATATTTTAAGTATTAAATTATTCATATTTTACAAAAAAAACTGTATTTTTAATTTATTTCCGTCGTTTTTTATGAATATTCAGTTCCGACATGAGTGGCTAAGTTTTTGTGTTTACACGAAAGATACAAGATATAAAATTATTACGTTATCTAAATTAATATTTCTGACTTCTTTGTTAAACAAACTACATTTATTTTTATGTCTTATGGAGTGTTCTTGAATAATACGACTTGTGTATCACGTTCAATATCTTTAATGCCCGAAATAACTTTTTTACGGTTGTCCACTGTAAATCATAAAACCTTTGTACTAATTGATAATGAAAATAACATCTTTAATTCATATTCAGCATGATATAATCTATGAATAATTAATAATCTTAAATTCACAAATTTTATAAACGACAACTCTTTGCAAAAATTTATTTCAAATATGATGAGTATTATATGAGTCGTTACTGGAAACGGTTTAAAATGATTAAAAACCTACTAATAACAAATTCAAAATAAGTTTTGGTAAAAAATAACTTTTTCGTATCCCTTGGTTATTTGTTCTCTATCAGTTTTTAAATATCTTTGAGTTTCTGGTCTTCCGAACGTTAAGATTTTATCTGCACTGAAGAGACATAAGTTGTCGAAATGCGCATATGCAGAAAGTAAATTCACAGTAACTTCGGTATTTAGTTATTTGTGCTGACATAATACCTTTCTCTTGTCCTTTCTGCTACTTTGTGATTCTTTGTGCACAAAGAAGGTCCTTTGTGGTGTTTTAGAGACCCATATATACCCAATAATTCCAAATTGTTACTGAAATTTAGAATAAGCAATAAAATCTAATTTTTGAAATGTTAATATATCTCCTCTGAGTCTCCGACAATTCTGTTAATATAGTTTGCTTGCTGCTGTTTTTTTTTTTTTTTTTTTTTTTTTTTTTTTTCGTATCCTTTTAAAGATGAGAGAAACATGTGGTAATAATTTATATTATCTTCTGATATATATTATCTTCTTTGATACTTTTAAAATGAGTAAATCAATTATATAACATGTTTTATTTAGAAGACAAGACAAAACGCTTTATTACAAGGTTGGCACATTCAAACTCTCGGAGCAGATGATGGCCTGACATGATACTTTCTCGAATAGGTTGAAGTTTAAACTTAGTTCTGGGTTGACATTCATGTCTTTGTCGAAACGATCTCTGTAAAATAGCATTCATATATATTATTCCGATACTGCCTACTTTAATTTGCTTCAATAGTTTCAGAGAAGATGATAAAAATGAGGATTTTCCTATAGGATCTTTGTTATTTATGATAAAAGGGATGATTTCTCATTCCCTATAGTCAATTTCCCCCATCTCGACGGCGGTGTTCCGTTAGCATCTTCTTACGGGGTTCTATAGGATCTTTGTTAACATTTATGATAAAAGGGATGATTTATCTTTCCCTATAGTCAATTTCCCCCATCTCGACGGCAATGTTACGTTAGCCCCTTATTACGGGGTCTACATTTCGAAACTTGTTCGATATGCACGAGTATGTAGTAATGTTTCTGACTTCAACGACAGAAATCTTTGTCTCACTGAAAATCTTCTGCATCAAGGGTTTAGATATTATAAATTGATAAAAACATTCTCTAAATTTTATTATAGATACATTGATTTATTAAGAAAATTTGGTTCTACATGCAGGGCTCTTATACATCAGGGCATTTCACATCCAAACTTCTATGGCAATATCATTTACAAAGCGCATAAATTCAAAAATTGTCCTTCCAAACTTATTAATACGTTGAACAAACTTTTTCATAAAGGATATAAATACAGCATTGTTGTTAAATCTTTACTTCTGGTTTTTGTTGGCAAAAATATTGATCATCTCCTAAATGCTTTACACCATAACTAAATTTAAACATATTTCATATTTGCAGTATTTGGCATTGCACAATATCTGCTTTCATAATTTATTATGTTGTTATACCAAATCTATTTAGAAGTATTCCAATTGAAATTTCATATGTCAGAAGGCTTGATATCATAGTCAACGGAAATTATGTCCTTAGCTAGCTGTCAGTAACTGCGAGCATTTGTTGGGACAGTACCTGTATGTATTGTCTTCATGTTTTATGTACTTCATTGTAAGGGTACTCGTCCTGATAAGTTGGACTTTTTGCTAGTTTTATTTTTACTGTGAGTCTTTTCCTGTATTTATTTTTAGCCATTCACCACACATAGGGGGAGGGTTTGGATCCAAGAAAACGAGTTTAACCCCACCGCAATTTTTCCGCCTGTCCCAAGTCAGGAATATGTTGGTCATTGGCTTGTCCTTGTCTTCTTATAAAACTTTAGTTTCTTGATATTTGGGTTATTGGATGTGGTTTGTTCCATTGATTTTATTACCTTTTTGGGGCCATTTAGGGCTTACTATATGGTGTGAGGTTCCTCACTGTGTTGAAGACCATATGATGACCCCTAGATGTTTTGTTTTTGGTCGTTTTAACCTGGATATGGGATGTTGTATCCTTGACATTTACACCATTTCCTTTCTTTTTCATATTTGTTCTGTGCTGGTGGCCTTTTTTTATGGGTCAGAATGAAATGAGCAATCTCTGTAAAGGACATTACAGACATCATTTCGGTAAAGTTGGTTTAATTTGTTATGGATGTTTAAGAGAGGGTGATAAAAAGCCAACAACGAACGGACGACAGAATACGGACGCCAAGTGATAGCAATAGCACACACGAGACGAGATATTCAGAACACTTTTTAATAATTTGTAGAAATGAACATCTGATTGCAGATTTTACAATGCGGTATATAAAGTTTTCTTAGATTGATCGTTTTGAGTTTAAATATAATGACGGGATGCATTTCTCTTGCAATTACCCAATTCTATCGTTATTACATTTAAATACATAAGGATTTTCACTGCCAACCTCATTTAAATTGCATAACAACATAAGCTTGTGTCACCTGGTCAACATTTAGTCCCCCAAGAGAACCAGACCCCAAGCTGGATATCACCGACACTTGGTATGTTAAATGAGGTAGACAGTGCATTTTAAAGGGGAATTCCCTGGGACTAATAGGTTTGGGAAATGTACAAGGGGTTCAAGAACCTACTTACACTACCAGCGTGTCTGATTCAGTAAGCGCCCATAATCCCGTGAATTTTGTCACGGCAGTACACAGACATCAGTATCCTCTTCAAGTCGGTACAGCACACAACAAACAATATCACGAACATTAATACATGGACCTCTGCATTTTATTGTTTTTATGTAACCAAGCTAGAAAAAAGGCTAGAAGTCATTGAAATATGTCTATGATTAAACCGGTCGTATCAAATGGATCAGGAACGAGATGTGTCAGGGTAGATAAAAAATATTGGCTAAACAATGTCCCTTCTCCTGAATGCTTTTGGACTGTTGTAGATATTGAACTTTGAGTTATTTATGTATATACTCAGCCTTTCTTTGATAACTGCATCAATGAACAATGTACATAAATCCCGTAAGCGAGTAGAACCTAATTTGGCACACAAAATAAATTACTTGGGGACATGTCACCAGCAGAATAACCCAAAATATTTGATTAAGGCAGGGTAGCCGGTCTGTTCGATTACCTCTCTTTCCTACATTCCGAATCCGGCCAATTTTTTCGGCACCCAAAATGAATGGAGATGACGACTGATTCATGATAAATCGGTTAATAGTTTTCCAAAAGTTCTGATCTGATCTGAACTTAAATGACATAAAATGTAAGTTGCCGAAATGGCCACAAGCAGAAACTTACTTTACAGTAACTTCGGTATTTGTTTATCATATAACACAAATAATTTTCTGAACGAATTTATAGATAGCAAGTTTTCCTACTTCAGTGAAGATGCCTTGGAGATGAAACGAGGGGATGGTTGTTTTTCGAGTATAGTTGCCGTTGGGATGAAATGTTGGGGTAAAACTAACATCTATATAATGCATTCCGGTTTAGAGAATTTCCTCCCTCGGATTTTGATCAGCTGGGTCCCGCCTTCTGTAGGAAATTACAACAAAGTATTTCGATAGATGTTTCTCTTTCATGGCTTCGACAAGCTGTTCCCTCTTTGAATAAGTTTCATCTGCCCTTCATTTGTTTTTTAGAGAAAGGGAGTGGAAATGAAGATATTTTATACATGTATCATCTCCATGATTTTTAAGGGTTCAAATTAGCGTCGACACACTTGAACTTATCATAAGAATATCCAAATCGTGGGGGTTCCCTTGGCAGAAGACAAATAGACCAAAGATCTTGTCAAAATTCTGGCGATAGATATCTAACCTTTCTTGGAATGGAATTCAATACAAAACTAGAAAAACTCACAAAAACATACCCCCGCTCCCCCATTTGATTCCAGATGTGCAAAAATCACCCAAAAAATTAAGGTCAAATCAAATTTATAAATAGCGGGTGCACAATGACAATATGTATACTGAACATTCTGTGAAAGTTTCATTGAATTCCACCAAGTGGTCTAGGAGGAGATGTCGCCACTAAGTATGTACCCTATGGCGGACGGAATATAACGAACGGATGGACGGAAGAACGGACGAACGTACACCATGATCACTATATACCATCCGCTAAAGCGGGGGTATAAAAATGGAGTTGCGATGCAGTGACAATCTTAAAGCATTATGACAAACTTTGAGTTCTTCATTTAATTTAGAAGGTTTGTATTGCGCCAACAAATATCTTTAATAGGCATGCTAAATTTCGCATGTCAGACGTTAGTCCTACATGGAAAGAGCTTTTTGTAGAAGGCCATTGACACAACATGCAATATTCAGAAACCTCAACACATGATACGAGTGCATATCTTGCGCTTAGAGTGGGAACCTTTAGGTAAAGATGATCTTTTTGTCCCAGTAACTCGAGTCGAGAGAAGAATATCTGAAAAGATGACCCAACTGACCCATTTTAATACTTATTATGCGAAAGAAATAATAATACAACCAATCAATTAAAATAAGGGTAGATCCATACTATTTCAAGGGAGGGGAGGGGGGTCGGGAAAAAAACTTTCCGGAAAAACCCTAAAAATTTTAAATATTTTCCAACCTAAGGGGGGAGCCCCCCCCCTAAATCCGCCACTGCGGTGCCGTCATCGGCTTATTGACATATATAAATATGTTTTTATACATTTATTTTAAAAATTATTATTTGTATAAAGATTTAACAATTAAAAAAGGAAAGTCAATAGTTAAAAATTTCACAATAAAAAAATCAGTTTTGGAAACGGAGATGCACACTACAGCGAGCAACAACATTAACAAGAAACAAGCTTTCACCTCTTACCAGGATTATATATATAAACGCATGTTTGAAAAATCAGCAAAAAATGGATCCGAAAGTTTTCGTCGTTTCCTCCGCTGAAGCCGAACCTTTTTTTATTGCGAAATATGGAGAAGACATGTTCCACTATGTCCAATATTTACTTTGAAAAGATTAATACAGCTGTTAATAGATCAAAACTAAGCTTTTTTATTTTCAATTTCAACTCATATCAGTACCTTTTGATATTCTGGTTTATAGCATGTCAGACTGTGTTTGATGTATCAGTTAATAATGTATAGAGATGTTTGCTAGTTTGGAACAGTTTACATTGCATCTGACTTGTTGAAATCGTATAATCAAAGATCTCAGAAACATGTGCATAAGTGCTGCGCAAATGTATAAAATTCGTACCGATCTTCTTCGGTCGTTCTCAAATATTGTTTGAGCACTTTAGGGTCTCGTAGGAGACTCTTATGGGGGTTAATAATAAAGAAAGACCTGGTTGATTTTTGTAAATTTTTGCATGAAATTCTTTTTTTTTTTCAAGAAAAGAGGATTTCAACCCCAGAACGCTCATCTTCTGCAAATTTTTGACATAATCCTGATAGATGCATTTAATTTGCGGTTATATTTACAATTTTGGCCCTATTGGTAAGATATTTCATATTCGTAAAGACATTATTTTTATCACCTGACCCGAAAAATCAGCGTCAGCTATTGCCATCACTTGGGCTTCGTAATCTGTTGTCTGGAATTTTTCTGAAATTTATTATATATGTACTGCATCATAGAAAAATAGAAATGCGTTAATCATTTGCATGCAGGCACTGCGTAGAAGCAATTTTCGGGTGGGAGATACAGGATCAGTCTCTGGGCCTCTTGTTTTTATATTGGATAAATTATTTTCTAGTAACGAATCATATAAAAGAAAAACACTGTATTGCTTATAACAGTGTCCGAGAATATCATGATTTAATATTCTATGCCGTCTTTGAAAAAAAAAATGGAACTCGATAGAGGTGAGTTCATGAATCGGTATCCATTTGGAGTGGTGGGGGGTGGACCTATCTGAATTGCATGCACAGTAGTAAATTAACCAGAGAATATTTGTCTTTATAATGTTTGAGTCTTGTTGATTTCTTTAAATTCCATAGAAGATTGTAGCTTTCGATGCAATGCCAGCGAAGCCAAGATTTGCTTAAGATCTCTCAGTATAATGAACATGGGTGATGTTTTGGAATCTTTTCATGCGATTTCGTGTCCACGCAAATTTTACTATGGCCATATTCTGTCATTTTTACTGTTTGTTAGTTGTATCGGTAGGCTAGACTTATTTGTACTGCATACAGAGCAGCAATCACGAAACAAATATTTGATTAAATAATGAAATAGTTTATTTGTTGCGTCTTCAAAAAATAATTCATATATTAGAAAAAGAACTAGAAAGACTTTGCACGCTCCACAACTTACATGTATTGACAAACATGAACCGAACATGAATACAATTCTTATTTCGCCGGGACAGGCAGATTTAGTTGAATAGAGCGTTTGAAATTCCAACGATAACAACAACAAATAAGTCCTGTCTTATTTTAAGAACAATTTTAACTTTGGTGTTGAAATATAGTTTTTCGGGTACTAGTATACAAAATATACAAGAAAAAAATTGGAGTCTGTTAGCAACAACAGATCGGGGATCGTACTCTTGTGTAAAAAAAAAAAACACAAGGTTTTCAGCTACTGTATGACCAGGCTATTGATTTCAAAATTTTCACGTATAGTGAAAAATAGAACATTGAAGATTCAAATCGTTTACCAAGTACTATTAAGTATAAATTTATACTTAGACATTTGGAAAAAAAATTATGTTAATTTTTTTAACCTTAAAAAAAGATTCTTTTCAATAACTCTTTTTCATTTCGATAAATCTTTTTCGATTTTGATCAAATTTTAAGAGTTTAAATGTATAACCGATTTTGAATATTACAATGTTAATATGTACAAATATACTGATAAAGCCTGGAAAGGCAATGTGCTAATTACTACCACACTACATAGTACTAATTTGTTAAAAAGAATACCATCTAAGGACATTGTGTTAATTGAACCATGTTCAACTCACCATAAGTGGTATAATTTACGCCTCATAAAATCATCAGTTTCTTTTGGACATGTTGAGAAACAAAGACAAACATGACTGTGTTCACGCGCTTTGTTTCATATAACTAATACAAGTACCATTGTTTTACTTGTTTCATTCGATATGGATATGCATAATTCCGGACATACGAGATGTCATTTTTTTTCAGGAGGTGAAACATT
This sequence comes from Modiolus philippinarum, assembly GCA_002080025.1. Classification (NCBI taxonomy): domain Eukaryota; kingdom Metazoa; phylum Mollusca; class Bivalvia; order Mytilida; family Modiolidae; genus Modiolus; species Modiolus philippinarum. The sequence continues at coordinate 12,488 of MJUU01030339.1, forward strand.
GGGAAATCAAGGCTGTAATCCTATTGAAAAGTCTGGAGAATAAAATCTGATTCTTTAAAAAAAAATGATATTAATGTTATGACTAATCCCCTAGCTATTTTTTATCTGAATCTTCCTGAATTACTAGGAAAGAAATAAATATTATATGTATGTATGTCTTCTTTAATTGAGGTAGCATTACGTTATTCATTCACAAGTGATATAGCGCCCTTCGAAAAATGGGATTCCAGAAAAGGGAGATTCTGGCTATTTTTCGTTTTATTTTTGTTAATTTATCCCAACAGTTGCACTAAATTGTTTTCTTTTCAGAAAATATAAACCCCATCTAGATCCCCCGATGTTCATTTCATTTTCGTATTCGGTCACTCTAATAAATCTTAATTTAGCCCTATATATTCAAGAATAAGTGTACGATTTTTTTTTACACAGCAAGTGAATGTGTCATTTTACAGACTTTACCAGGCAGTATTTCTTCTAAATGAACATGAATTTGATGTGAAAAAGTCTTCCAGCC
>MJUU01030339.1:13309-49810 GCA_002080025.1 Modiolus philippinarum
AAAGAAAGGTACTAAATGTAAAATACAAAGAAAAAAATATGCAATGTGCACAGATATTATAGATTCTGTTAAATGTCAACATATTACGCTGAAAACACATGACAACATATGGCGTATTCCGTCAGCATTAATAAGCTGAAAACTGTGCCGTATTGCAGCGCTTACATGTTTTGCGATACTAACTATTATACAATGAAGCGTATTCAACGTTTTCGGAATAAAATGATTCACAGCGGAAACGTTGTGTATTCTTGCGTATTTTTCTTGTTTCTTATACGCATTTTTATGCAACTGAAATACGCATTGGTGTGATAAATGGATACAAGCAGTTTCGTCCTGTGTGTTTTGCGAAACGATAAAAGAGACTGAGTTCAAATGAATATATATTTCCTGAGGTGAAGGACATACGTGTGTTTTTTAAGTTTTTTTTGTGTTAGGAAGGAATATCTTGATGAATTTTAATCATTATTATGTATGGCAGAATTTCTCGTGATAAGATTATATTATTTATTCTATAAAAATAAGAAAAAAATTCCGATGACTGAGATTAGATACAATTTCTATTTATCACCCATGGTTTCTAAACTAAGGTATAAGGTTACTAATTAGACGATTCTTGTCGGTATCAATTTGTACTGAATTTCTCTCTAATGAATCTATTATGAATATTTCTAAGCAACACTTTTGTTATTGTTGCAGTGCGGTCCGACAAAACATTTAATCCCGATAACCACTGTTTACGAGTTAACTGCAGTAAAGATGCAAGCATGACGTCGGAAATAGAAAAGACCTTTAACAAATTGTGTGGTTAGTAAATACTATTTATCAGCTAGTCTTATATAGAAATTTATTTTATCAGTTCTACAAACACTTTAAATTATATGTTAAAACAAATCATTGTTGACTGCAAACACACTCTGAACTTAAACACATTCTAAAAGAACTATCATTTAATGTTCAAAAATAAGTTTTTAATTAGTATCCAACATTCCTATAGAATAAATGAATCTAAAAAAAGAAATATGTAAAAAGCTTGTATATGAAAAAGAAGTAATAACGATACGATAAATTTAACAGGAAAGGTAAACTAATTCCTTGCAACAGTAAGTAGCAGTTCCGACAATTTAGATATTTCAAACTTAAACAATGCAACTTAAATGAATATAGCCTATAGAAGAAAGAAAAAAATGTCCACATGGAATAAATTCGGGACATTGATGAAAATAGATGACACCTTTGCTAAACCATGGGCACCTAAAAATATGACAAGAAAAAAGTATTTGGAGAGATTATTTGCTCTAATTTTTGCGAGTATGACATGTACATGACGTACTTTGATTTACTGTATCGCATCAGTCCCCTTAAAATCCAGATCTCTGTTTTTTGCATCTGCCTACTAGCTCAATAATGTACATGAATGTTGGGTTTATAGCTTTCATAGCTAGTAAAACTTAAGACAACTGTTAAGATCAGTTGAAGACACTGGGAGATTACTTGACAAATCAACAAAGAACAAATATAACAAGTCTACGTGTTAGTTTTTCTGAAGTGGAGTTTTAACGTCCTTTTTCCTGTAACACCGTTCATAGATATCTGTTTGTAGGGAGACTTTCGTGTGTGAAAATGAAGGACAAGTATATTTGCCATAATGAAAGTAGATTGAACAGCGAAGTACCGAAAAATGACTTAAAAACTGGTATATTCAGAATAGAAGAGGTGGTCGCCGTACAAAATGGTAAGTGAGACTTTTCTTGTTTTAATGGACATGAAATGTCCAAAATTTCGACATTAATACTCATATTATTAGTAGATTAGTAAAAAAGTTTGACATCAATATTCATTTAAAAAAATGCTGTGTATATCGCAAAGCACTGAAAGGGATATATTATAATTTTTCGGGTCAATTCATTAGTCAGATTTTCTGCACGACATAATTCAATTGAATTTTTTTTTCTGAAAACTTCTCAGGAAAAAAACTGGTTTCAAAAAAAATTATGAAAAACAAGCCAAGACTGGGGATTTAAAAAAAATAGCTTGAAAGATTCTTTTTTTACAAAACTTTCAAAATCCAAGGAAATCCCTTGATAATGTAAAAAGAAAAAAAAAGAAGACATTACTCCTTTGGTCATCATAAACCCTTCATTGTTGAAAGCTCTTTGAACATTTGTTTTTGAGCACTTGACATTTGTGGAAGAAAATCCCTAACGTTATAAGACATTTCAAACCCCCGTTCGTTTTAACAACCGAACAGACTTATTTAAAAGACTGTACAGACAGACATTTCAAATTCTTACAGTATAAAAAGCATGATCCACTTGTTTTGAAATGAAATGCAAATGTTGTAAACATATGCAAAATTCTTTGACGGAAACAAGCCAGAACACACCCCAAAAATTACCAAATTGCACAAAAAAAGCACAAGAATTTCAAATCATCTATGCTAGCATTGTTTTTATTGCTACTATTAAAAAGACAATTCACAGTAATCATTTAACGCAATTTGAATAGAGGAAATCCTTCGCCTGAGACGACATTTCTGTTTGTCGGACAATATAGTTAATGTTGAATTTTGCCTCATGGACTTTGGCTCTTGACAATTCTGTTCGGTAATTTTGTAGTTTCACCGATGAATGAAAAAATATCATAATCATCGAACAGAAGGACCAAGGAATGATTCCAATGGTGAAAACCAGGAAAGATTTTTATTAAAAAAATCTCTGTTTACCCTACCAAATTAAACACAACCAAATTAAAAATCATTTTTAGGATAAGGTGCAGCGTTAAAGTAAGCATCTCATGTTTTTTATCAGACGCCCGTCTTGTTGAACATGGTATCTCTGGTATTGAAGTCACTTACAGTCAAGAAAAGGAACAAACTTAATATGTTAAAGGGTAAGACCTGCTGTAATATGGGAACCAGATATTTCATAGCGTTCCACAACGTCGTAATGTAGCCCGTAGAACTTTTGTAGTGATGGCTTCAAGTTGGTGGTAACATACCCTTAAACAGTATAAACCTATTTGTACGCAACAGATCTCGTGTAATGAAGTCAAAAGTCTTTATTAGCCAATGAGTTGGCAGATTTGAACAGTTTATGCTGAAGCTGTTAGAATCTTCCTACAAAGGCAGTGAAACACAAAGAAACAAAACATCCTACAAGTAAGGCAGAGGAATGAAAGTTTGTTATAAGTCATCCATTATGTTGAACATGTCCATTCTGCTAATTAATTGAAATCTAATAGAGGAAAATATTATTTTTTCTGATATTCCTGCAAAGTAGACGACAAATTTAAATGTGAAATTTTAATGTAACGGTTATTCAAGTTATTATTTAACGCAAGATTATTCGTTTTGCAACTTTTAGACCCTGATCTCCGGTCAAGAAAAAAAAAACGGCTAATGTGAGAAATTCAGCTGACCTCATAATTTTTGCTGTATATAAACGTTTACATCCCAAATTAAATGTTGTTTAAGACACATACGTAAGTGTATTTTACCATTAATTTATTCTATTTATTCAATCATTCTAAAATTTATAATTCATGTAATTATCGTTTTAAAAATTAAAAAAAAGAAAGAAAAAAAAAACATGAAAACGAACATGTTCATAAGTAGTTATACAACTTGTTTCGATATTAAAGTCATAATAGATCTTTTCAAGTTTGGCCATATCTCTGGCAATAAGTTTGTTTCACTCTGTGTATCATAAATGAATTTAAGAATTAAAGTTTCAAGGACCTCAACATTTAATTCTTCAAATTTGTTCACCCTTTTCCAGATTCGATTCGATTTCTAATACATACTCACTGACCAAGAGTTACACTATTATCAAGGAAAACATATGCACCAATCTCACAACTAAAATCATTTTGTTTTGACAGAAAAATTGTGATGATATATCCTGTTATGAGTGATGATATATCCTGTTATGAGTGATAATATGGCCGTTTCGAATTGAAAGTACCAACCCTTATCATCACATTACCATTAAAGTAGTATCGTTTGAAAAATCAGAAAATGCATTTCGATCGTTATTAAGACTTAAAAATTAAACATACAATGATATTCCTATAAAGTCCCGTATTTTTGCTGAATTGCTGTTTTTGTGGACTTCAACTTTTCAATTTTTCGACAAAGGGTCTGAGAAGTGTTTTTTTTTCAAAATCTGTAGCGTGATAAATATATATATATATATATATATGTATATATCTGTATAATATTGAAATGTTTGTCTTAAGATATTCTTTTTCACACTGATAATCATAATATTTAATATGACATAAAAGATTTTATGAATTAGTATGAGTAATAAGTGATTCGACCAAAGGACGAAGTAAAGTCCCCGCTTCAGAAAATGAAAATCACTGGTGATCGAATTTAGTTATTGCTTCAGTTTAATTTTCCTATACGAAACATATGCAAATTCAGGCATGACATTAGTGTATAATATTCACTTGTTAAAGACACCTTTTCCCTCAGTCTAATACAACTGCATTGTTTTTTACTTATATCTTGTTACTGATCCCGCATGTTATAATAATATAATATGAAGATCGTCATGTTAGGGGCTCTACACCTAGTGATCTGGTTTAAGATAAGAGCTAGCTTGCATACTTAATTTTTTAGGACTAATCGATATTTTTGAGCCCCTAACATGACGATCTTCATATTATATTATTACTTGTCAGATCTTACTACTTTATAGCAATTTGGCTTGGGCTCCTGATGATGAACATGGCCACGGCCAATTAGCAAAAGTCTAATTAGTCGAAATAGATGTTCGAAACACTTAGTGAACTCGAATTGGGGTGCCGGGATTGGAATTGATCTCGTTTTTTTGTAAAGTATAATCTTAAGAGGTTAACATCAGGTAAAATTATATAGACTGAACATTGTACATACAATGTATTTGTTTGAGATTTGACGTTTTTGTTAGAAATGTATAGTGTTACCCAACAAAGATCTTTATTTGATCATTCGTTGTCGATATTGTCATATACAGAAACTAGATTCCAAGTTACTTTGGTATTTTATTATTTTTTTTTCCACTGAGTCGTTGCCTAAACCAGTGGACTCTTAATCAAGAAGGTATTTGCCAACCCTGTATCCAATACTTCGGTGCTGGCCCGAAAACTAACTTGAATAGAAAACTTCCAATATCAATATTTTATAAAATATAAGGAGTATCTCCCTCTTGTATAGCTCTGTCCTTCAATGATCTTTGCTTTTTATTTAGATCAAATTGACAATTTGTTATCGATCAGATTTTACACATATTTCAGGCTATGGGTTTCCAAATGTTTCGATTTGATTTGCTATGAAGAGACATAAGTTGTCGAAATTTCCATATTCAGAAACACTTCGGTATTTTGTTATTTGTTACAGTTTTTGTATTATGCAAGGTATTTTTGCAGAACAACATTTAAACAAACTGATTTTTATCGTCAATACAATGTAAACAAACTCCGAAACTTTATTCAATCACAAACTATTTTGATATCTATGGCTTATTTCTGGTTACAGAAGAATTTACAAAAAGAATAACATTATCATTGTCTTCAAATAAAACAAAAAATAATTTCAACCGAAAAAAATAAAATGATAATATTAAACATAATGTATACTGTTTGTATGCAATATCCTTTGAAACCCAGGAAACCGGCTACTACATTTGTGAATCCTGCCTCAACAGGTCCAGACAAATCGCACCATATAACAAAGTCTTCGGAATATTTTTTACATTCTAAATTTCTAGTAAAATTATAACTATCAAACTAGTTTTCGTCGCTTGAAATGATTTCTCTGAAGTGGCGACTTTACTTTGTGCCTTCGTCACACCTACCAATACACAAAATCTATAATATCATATAAAACATTATCTTAATTAGTGTCAAAAAACATTTCAATACAAATATCTAAATCTGACAATGTGACAAATATCTATATAAGTATGGCATATAACTGATTTCGAGAAAGAAACAATTTTTGGACCCCTTGACGAAATTTGACAAGTTGTAGCCAGCAATAACAGTAATTCCGCACACAATACGGGACCATTTGTTTTAAAAGATTCTTGTATGTATAACTTCCTTTTCTTGAGAGCGATCAAATTACATTTTCCGATTTTTAAAACAATAATATTTCTATATGATGACAAATGGTACAGCGATGGAAACGTTCAACATTCCCTACCACACGCACACGAATCACACGATGAACGCACACGATGCACACGTTGAGCGCACACGATTCGCACGATGCATGATACAAAAAGTTCTCAGTCGTGTACCGTATAACGTGCACCGTGTCGGTAAAATAATCAAATATATTTTCATGAAACGAACTTGAAATGAAAAACATAAGCGTGCAATATAAGCTAGTCGAGAGTCTTTAAATTTCACAGTATAAATAAAATGGTAATTTACAATGTCATACATATAGATAACATCACTGTTTAAATTTTGACAAAAGAAAATAGTCGGGTTTTCCATATGAAATAGCATTTGTGACATCAATGTTACAAACTTTCTCCCGGGAACTGTCTCCACTTTTGCCGTAACAATACTAGAGTAGGGTAGACAAAAACTTAAAATTTTGTAATTTTGTCCAAAAAAAAAAGAAAAATAAATGAATAAATAAACAATGTTAATGAAAAATAATTTAAGTTTAATCAAAAAGTCCTGATATATAGTAATGAACCTCAGAAAAGATCCACTACTTTTAAATCACACTTACCCAATTCTAAAACGTTCTATAATTTAACCATAAATATATAAGAAAGGGCATATTTCTCTGTTCTATTTCATACCGGTGTCCGCAATACTAAAACTTGATATAATTTAACCATAAATGTAATAGAAAGGGCACATTTTCTCTATTCTATTTTATATTGGTGTCTGCAATACTAAAACTTTCTATGATATAACCATAAAGCAAGTTTTCTCTATTTTATATTATACTGGTGTAAGCAATGCTTAAACTGATAGAATTTAACCAGTAATATAAAAGAAAGGGCACCTTTTCTGTATTTTATATTATACCGGAGTCCACAACACTAAAACTTGATAGAATTTAACCATAAATATAAAAGATCGGGCACTTTTCTCTATTTTATGTTATACCAGTGTCTGCAATACTAAAACTTGATATAATTTAACCATAAATATAAAGAAAGGGCACATTTTCTCTATTTTATATTATACCGGTATCCGCCATACTAAAACTTGAAAGAACTTAATCATAAACATAATAAATATAAAAGAAAGTGCACTTTTTCTTCACTTTATATTTTACCGGTGTCTGCAACACTAAAACTTGATATATTTTAAACATAAAAATAAAAGAAAGGGCACATTTTCTCTATTCTATTTTACACCGTATCGGCAATACTAAAATTATATATGATTTGACCATAAATATAAAAGAAAGGACACTTAATCTCTATTTTATATTATACAGGTGTCCGCCATACTAAAACTTGAGAGAATTTAACATTAAATCTAAAACAAAGGGTATTTTTTCTCTATTTTATATCATACCGGTGTCTGCAACACTAAAACTTGATAGAATTTTACCATAAATAAATAAAAGATGGGGCACTTTTCATTGTTTCTTATCATGCCGGTGTCTGCAATACTAAAACTAGATATAATTTAACCATAAGCAAAACAGAAAAGGCACTTTTTTATTTTATATTATACCAGTGTCCGCATAGAATTTAACCATAAATATAAAAGAAAGGGCACATTTTCTCTATTCTATTTTACAGTATACCGGTGTCCGTTATACTAAAACTTTCTATAATTTCACCATAAATATAAAAGAAAGGGAACTTTTCTCTATTTTATATTATACCAGTGTCCACAATACTAAAGCATGATAGAATTTAACCATCAATATAAAAACAAAGGACTTTTTTCTCCGTTTAATGTTATACCGGTGTCTGCAATACTAAAACATCATGTAATTTAACCATAAAGGCCTTTTTTCTCTATTTCATATTATACAGGTGTCAGCAATACTTAAACTTTCTGTAGTTTAACAATAAATATAAAAGAAAGAGCAAAATTTCTCTATTTTATTTTATACCGGTGTCGGCATTACTAAAATTTCTATAATTTCACCATAAATCTAAAAGAAAGGGCACTTTATGTCTATTTTATATTATGCAGGTGTCCGCCATACTAAAACTTGATAGAATTCAACCATAAATATAAAAGAAAGGGCACTTTTCTCTATTTTATATTATACCGGTGTCCGCAACACTAAAACTTGATAGAATTTAACCATAAATAAATAAAAGATAGGGCACTTTTTCTCTATTTTATATTATACCGGTGTCTACAATACTAAAAGTTGATATAATTTAGCCATAAATATAAAAGAAAGGGCACTTTTTTCTCTATTTTATATTATACCGGTGTCTGCAATACTAATACTTCACATAATTTGACCATAAGCAAAAAAAAGAAAGGGCCTTTTTTTTCTATTTCATGTTATACCGGTGTCCGCCATACTAAAACTTGATAGAATTTAACCATAAATGTAAAAGAAAGGGCATTTTTTTCTCTATGTCATATTATACTGGTGTCCGCAACACTAAAACTTCACATAATTTGACCATAAGCAAAAAAGAAAGAGCCTTTTTTTTCTATTTCATATTATACCGGTGTCCGCCATACTATAACTTGATAGAATTTAACCATAAATACAAAAGAAAGGGCAGTTTTTCTCTATTTTTTTATTCCAGTGTCCGCATAGAATTTAACCATAAATATAAAAGAAAGGGGACATTTTCTCTATTCTGATTTATACCGGTGTCCGTTATACTAAAACTTTCTATAATTTCACCATAAATATAAAAAAAGGAACTTTTCTCTATTTTATATTATACCGGTGTCCACAATACTAAAACTTGATAGAATTTAACAATAAATATAAAAACAAAGGCACTTTTTCTCTGTTTTATATTATACCGGTGTCTGCAATACTAAAACTTCATGTAAATTTAACCATAAACAAAAAGAAAGGGCATTTTTTCTCTATTTCATATTATACAGGTGTCAGCAATACTTAAACTTTCTTTAATTTAACCATAAATATAAAAGAAAGGGCAAATTTTCTCTATTCTATTTTATACTGGTGTCGGCATTACTAAAATGATTATAATTTAACCATAAATAAATAAAAGATAGGGCACTTTTTCTCTATTTTATATTATACCGGTGTCCGCCATACTAAAACTTGATAGAATTTGATCATAAACATAAAAGAATGGGCAGTTTTTCTCTTTTTCATATTATACCGGTGTCCGCAATACTAAAACTTCATTTAATTTTACCATAAATATAGAAGAAAGTGCTTTTTTCTTTTTTTATATTATACCGGTTTCCGCAATACTAAAACTTCATATAATTTAACCATTAATATACAGGAAAAGGAAGTTTTTCTCTATTTTATATTATACTGGTGTCTGCAATACTAAATTGCCTATGATTTAACCGTAGATATAATATTAAGATCATTTGATTACACTTTTATTGTTCTACTATATTGAACAGCCTGATATAGATGCATTGTAAAAATTGAATTAAGTTGATTAAATAAAGGTTTGCGTTCTTAGCAATAAATGATTTTTTATGACAAATAATCGCCAGTGATACTTAATTAGATAAATTAAATATTTTTATTTTCTTCTTGTAAATCGGCGGTTGTAAAGAAGGTATATTTCAAGTTGATAAAAAAACTATAAAACGACCGTGTTGTGCAGAAAACTGGTAAACCTATCTATAAAATACGGAATTTAAATGAAACGAGTAAACGCAGGCTACACGATACACGCAATGAACGTTACACCATACACGATACACGATACACGATGAGCACACGCGATTTTAACGATGAGCGCTATTTTAGGAATGTTGAACGTTTCCATCGCTGTAGTAGTTGACATTCGAAGCATTTAACTCGATATCATCACTCATAACAAGAAATTATCATCACTACTTTTCTTTCATAACAAAATATCATGCGTTGTGAAAATGATGCCCGCGGGAAACCTTATTTCAAATATATTTTTTTGATTCTGAATAATCGACACCTTCGAATTCAGAGGCGGTCTCCGTTTTGCTTTATGATAAATACTTTAAATGTTTTACCATATGTTCGAGAATGGTATGACAGATCGGTTAAGACTTAGAACGTTTGGCCTACGACTTTGAAAATTCTTTATTACCAACTTTCGTTTAGATTACGAAATTGCATTATTGAAGGATTATTCTAAAAAAAAAATAACAAAAAACGCCAAGTTGAATGTAAAAGCTTAAAGCGGACAAAAGTAATAAAACTACAATTTGTAAAATAATAAGAAAAACAGTTTTTGCAAACCTGCATAGACCTGCAAGTAAAAGTTAACATACGTGAAAAAGCGGAAGATTCTATTATATAACACAAGTCGTTTCTTGACCGAAAAATTTGTCAATTTATACATAGAAAAAAATTAGAAAAACTTTTTAGTAACTTTTTTACAATTACATATTCATTTCTTCTGTCTATTTCAAGCAATACGTAATCGAAACGATTCAGTACCAACAAAATGTGGGTTTTTGCAATGCAAGATAAACAGTAACGAGGTGAAGTATAGAAACTGCAATGACACAATCAACGGGTTTCTTTGTACAAAAGGTAGGCCAATTAATATTTCTGTTATATGTTATGTTGTTTTTTATGCTTGAATGGTCTATTTTATAATTGAGGCAGAAAATTTATCTTTGAAAAAAATTATTCAATAAAAAAATTGTGATAAGTTCGGGATCATAATTTTGATCAATAGCTTTGTCAATAATTAAGATAAATTATTTAAGGCATGATTATAAACCATTATGTGATAAAAGATGTAATAAAAATATTTAACCCTTTTTATTCTAAAGCTGTAAAATTAAAAAGACGTACCGTTTATATACTACAAGGTAGCATTATATTGTAAAATGCCAAGTCCAAATCGTTTCAATGCTATCCACTAGCAGGTAATATAGTTGGACTCCAGGTAATATAGTTAAAATATCTCCTCTGAAGTTTTTAAACATCTTTGAGTTTATGGTCTTCCAAACGTTCAGATTTCATCTGCACTGAAGAGACGTAAGTTGTCAAAGTAACTTCGGTATTTAGTTATCTGAAGCCATAACGCCAATTTGAACAAAAAATAGTCTCAACAGTACATAGGTGGTCCCCTTGAAATATCCATTTCTCAAATACACATCGCATCTAAGATGGTCGAAAGCTGAGAACATAGTTTTACATTGTATATTATAGCAAAACATTCAATGATCTGATCTGAAGCAACAAAGCCAATTTTAACCAAACTCGTTCACAATAATCCCTGATAGGTCCCCTTAAATAAATGTAGCAGTCAAGTTCGCAACCTATTGAAAGCGGGCCACCAGCGGGGGAACTCAATTAAACATTTGACCATGTAGTTTTAGAGAAATTCTCCTATGAAAATACTTTGAAAGTCGGAACCTTATTTGGTCACAATGGTCTTAAGTTTGTTACCTTTGAAAATGTGCCAAATGTCCGCAAGCGGGAAACATAGCTAAACATTGAGCCCTCTTAGATAACTTTCAAAGATTTATAAATTTGAACTAACCACCTCTCAATTAAAGCAATACGGTGGTCCCCATTACGGAACGTGTTGATTAAGTCGGCATCTCCAAATTTGGGGCCGACGGTGAAATCAGTGTAAAATTGCACTAAATTTGAAAACACATTCGCACTCTTTTCCTCTGAAAGTACTTGACCATTGTGGTCACAATAATTCTTAGTTTCTTACTTTGAAAGATTGGTCCGGCAAATCTGCATCGAGTCAACAATGGCCGCCATAGCACATATTCAAACATCTACTCCGGCCATTTGGAAACAAATTTTGGCACAATGGTCATTTAATAGTCTCCATCAGGAAAATTGACAACAGGATTGCGCATAGTCTAAAATTATTGTCAGCGGTAAAATTTGTTTAACTTTGAAACATACAACATCAAGGTCTATTGTTATATTTGATACTGAGACTTTCAAACAAAAGTCAGCATTTTGACTGTCTGTTACAGCTATGGCTCGGGTTAGGGATACAAGCTCTAGAGAGCTTCCTGTTTTCTAAACAATGTTTCTTGAACGTCTGAATTTTTTATCTGATTATTAAAAATGTTAAGTGTTTGTAAGAGTACTTCGTACGACATATAATGCTTGTTGACAACCCCTCATCCATACAAAAATATGTAATAAAGGAGATGGATGTGGTGTTTTTCGACATTCAGCAAGTTAATTCCGCTTCAAGATGAAGAACAACAATCAAAGCGTTGTTCCATTTGCTTTAATTTACCATATTTTTATAGGGATTTTGTCCCGAATGCATTTACTCCATATCATTTTATTTGTTTGAAGCCGGGCTGTAAGTATTACTCTGTTAGATGCTTAATTTGTCGGAATTTAATATGCTTTTTGATCTATGGTATCATAGGAAGTTGCTATAGTAGGGTGACCAAAATCGCTTACGACGCATACCCCCCTATATATAAACTCAAATACCAATTTAAAATGAATCGGCCCAACATTAGCTGAGAAAAGTGTGATGAACTTCGGACGGCTAGACGGAAGGACGGACGGACGGACAGACGGACAGGGGTGATCCAATATACCATATGATATAATTGTATAATAAAATTACAACTCAGTTAACTAACATTTAAATGGTAATTTGTACAGTCCTCATCATTCAATTCAAAGAGATATAGCAGATTTATAAAATCAATCTGAAACAAAATCATTTATCTCGAAATCCAGTCATATAGCCTTTCTAAAATCATGTCTATAATTCTTCGAATAGAAGTCAGCACTCAAAAGTCCATGATAATAAGATCAGCCAGGTTTACTCGTTAGTATCGATTATTTAAAAGTTCTTCAAACTCCGACGGATTTTATGATTTATTTACGTTTTGACCATAGCCCTATAGATGTATGAAAATACAGAACTCACCTTAAGTGAACACTTTAAGATAAACTTTTATTTTGTTACTTGAAGACAAAATACTATGACAATGATAAGGTAATGGGAAATGAGAAACACGTTAAGTTTTAATTAAAAATATTTTCAGTTGAAAATGGCACAGTTTGAGCCTCAAAATTATTTGTTATGTGATTTTAAACATTACTTATTTCACGAATGATGCAATCAAAATATAAAAAAAGTTATTGCATTTCCATTTAACGAATGTTTTGTTTTTGTTTTTTTTATTTATGAAAACTCTATATTGTAAAAAATAATTTTCGACATTGCTTAGTCAACAATCTGTCACGGGTCAGTCACTTATAACTCAGACAGTACGGACTAGTGACGCAAGGACTGTGTATGATTGTGTTATCCTCCAATACAATGTAAACATCTGTTCTATATTTGTGTGTTGTTGCTTGCTTCATGCATAAATATTTTCATCTTATCAACTCTAGTACCCATCGTTTTATACCTACTGATTTTAGTTAATGAAATGTGTCCTTATATCAAACCCTGTTGCATGTCTTTATTATATTACAAAATAAGACCCTATCTTTTTTTCCATGAAAAAAAACTTTCCATTACAGTTTTCAAATGATTTAAAGCAGAGATGAAGAACAACAATAAATGCGTTGTTCCATTGTTTATTTAGAGTCTTTATTTCTTAGCATTTACCCGATTTCCCTTCATTGTCACCAGGGGAAAATATCGATGGATAATTATGATATAATACAATGTATGTTTGACAAACCGTACCTTGATTCTTCATTATCCTCCACTAATACGAGAGATTTGACTGCAATTATTATTTATAGCCTCAATTCAAAAACAGAAATAACATTTGCTTATTTTCCAGCTTTCGGGAAATAAAAACACACTAGAGAGACATTAAATTATTTAAGACGTGAACCTTTAAGTAGATATCTACCTTCGGTTAGAAGTGTTGAGTCGAAAAGGTATAGAGCTAAAGAAGTGTCAACTGTATCTAAGCAAACCTAGTCTTATTATTTGGAAACTTAAACATATTCGGCTTAGTTTTCGTCTCTTGACTACGGAAGCATGGAGGGGGCATGTGTTTTTTTTCTCTATATCGTTCTCATGACATACTAAGTCGTGGCCACCAGATAGCTATGTCGTGGCCGCGAGATAGCTAGCTCGTTCCAACGAGATACTATCTCGTTCCCACGGGACACTATCTGGTTCCGACGACCTATTATCTCGTGACCACGAGATAGCTAGTTCGTGGCCACGAGATACTATCTCGTTCCCACGACATACTTAGTCATGACCACGAGATACTAACTCGTTCCGAAGACATACAAAGTCGTGGCCACGAGATACATGTACACTTAGAAACCTTCAACAACGAGCTTTGCTCATACTCATAGCTATCTCGTGGGCACGACTTAGTATGTCGTGGAAACGAGTTAGTATCTCGTGGCGAGGACTTAATATGTCGTGGCCACGAGATGGAAAAAAAATCACTGTCCCTTTATGCCTCCGTACTTGACAATTATTTTCTGTATTTTTATAATCAACTCGTCAGAAATGATACCACTCAAATCGGAAAGTATTGTATTTGATTGGATTTGCAATTGTTCGTTGAAAATGTATTACAAGGGCCTGAAATAATTTTATTGCCTTTACATTGTGTAGTTAATGATTTGAATATAGACCTGCTTCGGGTTATTACTTTTAGTACAAAATTGTGTCTTTTTTTAATTTTCAACCAATTTTACTGTTTATTTTTTCTTGACAGACAGGTCATTAAAACACGTTCTCTTTATATCATTTTTTTTTTCATTTTTTTATTGTTAAAAGTTTTGCAGTAAATACATGTATCAGATATAATTCTATTGCATACTTATATAGATCCTGTTTCCACATATCGCTTTTTGTAACTTAAGCGATC
Organism: Modiolus philippinarum; assembly: GCA_002080025.1. Taxonomy (NCBI): domain Eukaryota; kingdom Metazoa; phylum Mollusca; class Bivalvia; order Mytilida; family Modiolidae; genus Modiolus; species Modiolus philippinarum. The sequence continues at coordinate 28,265 of MJUU01030339.1, forward strand.
TAGGGGATCCGTTTTACTTAATATTACTCTGTTCGGAAAAAAAAGGTGCTGGGCTATTTTAAGAAATGTTTTGTTAGATATTTTGTGATATAACAGTGAAAAATGGCTCAATTATTTCGTCTGAATGATTCATAGTTAATGTGTAAGCACAAATAAAGTTAACATATAATATATGTTGAGGTTTCCTTTTCATGAATTCTTAACATTCAGTAAAAATGATCATTATCGGCTATATAGGTAGCGCCATCAGTAAATACGTGTAGATGCAAGTAGAACTTTAACTGTACGACTCATTTGGTTCACATTTTAATTCACAGTTATTTTCTAGCATCAAATTCAAATGATTTCAAATAGAGCTTTCGACTGTTATTTCTTCATACTAGTGTTTTTGAGTAAGTTTTTGCTATATTTTGATGTTGTATGTTTTATTATTTCTTTAAGCCTGCCTTTTCAGCTAGCCATATCGAATTTGAGGTTTACAATTTTAGTTCAGCTGTATAAGGCCATTTTAAATAACATGCGGGGTGTACATTTCTCAACTAGTACGATTCGCACGTGTTTGTTCTACTCTTGACAATGTTAATGAACGTGACCTTACTATCACTGCCAAACTTTTACAACAGGGTTACAGATTTCATAAGTTGATGAATATCTTTAAGAAGTTTTATAACAGATATGAATATTTAATGTCTAAATATGGCGTTACTCACAAGCAGCTTATTACTAAGGGCATTTCTGATCCTCGTTTTTACGGTTATGTTGTTAAAAAATGCCAGAAACTGATTAAAAATCCAGAAAAGCTGGGACGTAACTTCCATTCTTTACGTAATAGGTGATATTGACAAAATACTCTACTAGCATTCGTTAATTAACTTTGAGATCTAGTGACCTGAAAATTTTAAGTACATACTGGCCTCTCACTGATTCTGCCGATGTCTACTGAAGTATATGATGATTCTTGACCAAATCCTGCGTGAAGTTTTGATTTTGATTTTTCTTCCGTAGTGCGGCAGTGTTTTACCAACAGACTAGGCTCCTTTAGCTAGCCGGCGGTTTAGCGGCGAGCACCCCTAGACCCATCTTTCAAAATTACGTATTGTCATATTCTCTCCTTTCAAGATTGTGGTCATGGAGTTAGTAGTTTATCTGTATTGAGTTTTATTCGTATGTTTACTTAACTATAGGGAAACGGGACAGATACAAGGGAGGTTTGGGTACCAATGAACCGGTTTAACCCTACCGCTGGCTTTTGCTAGTGCCCGTACCCTGTCCAGCTGTCCCGAGTTCCTATCGTTGTTTACCGTTGTTTTTTGTCTAATTTGTGTTTTTCCTGTGTAGTTCCCTTGCAGATCGTGACATGTAATTATGATTTTCAGCCATTTTAGGTGTTCCCTGTTGTTCCCTTTATTTCATTCTTTTATTCAGTAGAGATAAGAATTAAATTTCGTAGTACAAAGACCACAGCAAATTTAATATAGTGTTTTGGTATTTTCAGATAAGAAACAATCAACCGAGTCGATTCAAATTTCAACACAAAATCGTACATCACATTTCACAACAGTCGTTTCTGAAAGTAGAAGTAATGGTAAGTATTTTACCGAAACTTGAAATCATCACTTTGCAACAGAATAAAAATGGAAAAAAATAAAACTTTAACAAAATAGAGGGCTTTTTGGTTATCTATTAATAGCAAAAAATACCTCCATTCCGAATAATAAGAAACAGCTCCTATGTCAGCCTTTTACAGGATGAATAGTTTTTAATTTATAACCATTAAAAAACTTTACATTTTATAAATCCAAAATTGATGCTATTATTAGACACAAAAGCTGTAAGACAATTCACTTGTACTAACAAATATGTAAAAAGTTAATGAAATGCATAATGCATAGAATGAAGAGGTGCTAATTTGATATATATGAAAAAGGGCAATATAATAATCTTCGTAACAATGGGTACATTTGTTACAGTAAAAATTCGAACTACAGACGGCCAATTTATCAATTTGCCTTTCTTCATTCAGATAAAAATCAAACATTTGAAATACCTGAAAAATAAAAATATATTAAGTATTAAATATTAAGTGTCGGTAATAAAATAAAGAATAATTTGTGATAGCAAACCATTTCTACTTGTTTTTTTTACTACTTCGTCTTCTTGACTTTCCGATTTAGATAAGGATGAGTCAACAATATCGTATGAATTTTCGACACAAACAAGTATAACACCTTTACCAACCATAACAACAGCACGCCTAAGCAGTGATACAAGAAAGGTGTCTACAGATATAACAACTGGTAAGTATGGTAACGGAAGAAAAACAGGAAAAAGAATAGTAATATATACAGACAGACCACCACTATGAAAATGGTCTCCATATATTAATTTGTCGATTTTCTACTTTTTCACAAATCAAAGACGTAATTTTTAACGAACGTGAATAAAAAAATGGTGGACGTATCTAAAAAATAATGAATTTCGTTAAAATTTCACGCAACCGCTAAAAATTGCTATTAACAGTGCCCTTCGCATTAATTGAGAATGAATATGAAATTGATCTATGGATAAATACCTATTGAAGGTCAAGTTCTGTATGCATACTGAGAAATATTTATCATTCAATAATTGATCTTGCTTTAAGCGCTTTATGACTTTTCATCGATTTTTTTTTCCATTGACCTTTTTGATTCCTAATCAAATTTTGCAAGAAATTCAAAAATTAACATTTCAGTCGTTGTTTGTCGCTATTCCACTAACAGCCAAGGAAGCTTCAGATACTATAGACTATGGATGCAGATATTTTCTTTTTCTTTCAAAGTGAATTTTTCCTTTTTATGTTATGAATTGTAATCACAAGAAATGGGTTTTCTATATTGTCTATGTTTTGATATTGGCTCCATGGTATTTTTTTTTTGAAAAACAGAGTTTTTTGTACCAATTGGTAGGGCTAGCCAGGTGTCTAAAAATCGATCTTAATCATAAGTGGGGGAAGGGGGAGGCGTTGCACGGAAAGTGATTTCAACCAATGGTCTATAACTACAACGTACGTCTCTTCAGAAGCGGTAATAATGGAATTTTGAAACAAGAAATCAAAACAAATTTAGTATAATTGTGCTTTGGTTTTAGTTAATTACAGATTCAAATACAGTTAAGTTTTACTTATTTCAGTTTGGTTATTGCATGTTTTAAGTAATAATTTTATTTTTCAGATGAAAGAGAAACAACGGAGTCGATTGAAATTTCAGCACAATCCGGTACAACACATTTGACAACAAGCGTTTCTGAAGGTATAAGTATTGGTTAGTTATATGCCAAAATAGAATTCATTAGTTTGCAACTGGAGAAAATAAGAAAAATTAGATTATAGATAAATATAGGTTTTTTTTCTAATGGTAGCTTACAAGACAGATCGCCATATTGAATAGTAAGAAAGAGCTCCTTGACTCCATGATATGTAAGTCTTCTGTAAAGTGTGTATTCATTACAATGCTAAAACGTTTTATATGTTACTAAACCAACATTGATGCTTATTGTTATGCGCAAAAGTCGTAAGACAACTAACTTGTTCTAGAAACATATGCAAAAAATTCATTAAAATGCAAAATTCATAAAAATGAAGAAGTGCCCTGTTGATAAATATGGAATAGGGCAACCACCATTATGACTATTGTGTACATTTGCTATTCCGATATCATATTCAATACTTCTTAAAAACATTGTAATATTTCCTTTTACTCTTTTTTTGTAGTTTGAAGCAAATAAACATTTTAAAACAAACGAAATTGCAGTTAAATGATAACTACAGACGATCAATACATCAATTTGTGTCTTGCAGATAGAAATAAAACATGAGAAATATCTGAAAATCAAAATAAATAAAGTAATAAGGGGTTCGCTGTTCAATCTAAAAACAGATAGAATTTAATCGAATTTTTACAGAATGCTTATAAAAATAAATGAAATGAAACTGTTGAAAAAATAAAGGGGTCTATAGGCAAAAATTGTAATGCTTTGAAATGGATAAAAAATAATAATTTCGAAAATATGACGGAAGCCCCAAAACATAATGAACGAACCTACTTACGTAAGAGAGGAAGGTCATCATTTAATTTCTTATTTTATTATACTTTGTATCTTCTTTACTTTCATTTTTAGAGTCTACACCATCGTATGAATTTTCGACACAAACGAGTATAACACATTTACCAACCATAACAACAGTACGCCTAAGCAGTGATACAAGAAAGGTGTCTACATATATAGCAGGTGGCAAGTATTGTACCGATAAGGAAAACAGGAAAAAGAACAGTAATGTATACAGACAGACCTCCAGAAATAAAATGCTATCCATATACTTTCTTGTCTATTTTCTACTTTTTCATAAATCAAAGACACAATTATTAACAAACATGACTAAATTATGGATGAATTTCCAAAATATACTTTTAACTTTTTAACTTCTCTTAACCACTTAAAGGAATATTGACAATATGTTTGGCTAAAATGAAAAAGGATATTAAATAAATCTGCGTATCTAACACCTTTAAGCGAGCTATGTTAAGCAAAATACAAATGCTTCGGAATATATACCATGGTTTAGTAATAACATAAAAATCAAAACAGGAACTTGCGAGGCTGTCAGTGCCATAGTTCGATTTTTTTTTATTTCCTTTATTTGTTTATTATTATCGTTTGGCTCTCTTGTTTCGTTCTTTTGCATTCTCTTATTCGCAGTATCTTTGGACTTTGTTTTGTTTCTATTTGGAATGACCGTATTTATGTGATATTGTTTTTGATTCTTTAATAACTCTACGTGAATGACCATGAATATAACAGAGACAGAATGAAAGAGAGAGAGTTAAAGGATATGTATATACACTACGATAAACCAGCATAAGCGGAGCACGAAAAGTTTGCCCATTGTCCAAATTAAATGAAATACCCTTGCTTCTAATCAAATTATATTTGAAATCTCAAGCTTTTTTAATATTGCTCTTAATAGAAGCTACGGATGATATCATTCATTGGTGATATAATCACTACGCAAAAGTCATAATGAGGCAAACTGTTTTTTTTTATTCATTTCTGAGAAATATTCAACTCATATCAGTTTAACGGAAAGCGTATTGTGAGTTTTTATTGATTAAAGTAACATTTTTCTAATGATATTTTGTTTATTCTCAAATTATTCAATGAATTCTGAAATTGTCATTGTATTCGTTGTTTACCACTATTCCACTATTATTTATAGTTGGCTAAGCTACAATAGATTTGGAGGCGGGCATTTTAATATCATTTAAATCTAAATGTTTTCGTTTTTATATTATACATTGCAATCAACAAGCGTATGGTTTTTCTATAATGGCTATATCTTTAAATTTGTACCGTTACGGTTTCAGTACTGATTAATAAGCCCAATCTGTTGCCACAATGATTGCGGGATTTCCGACATTTTTCTTAACTACCTTTGTTTGATATGTGTTTTGAAGGGGTTTTCAGCCGGTTTAGTAAATGTAAGGATTGTTGTTTTGCTTCATTTGTCACCATTCTAAACATTTCGTTCAAATATATATTAGTTTCCACAAAATGAGTGATGTAAGGATTTTCCAACACCAAATAAAAAAAATCTTTCATTCATTATTGTTGATAGAAAGTTCTTCAAGGAGAAAAATGAAATTTTATCCTTTATACAGCTTATGTTTCTTCAGCGTTGAAAGAAATCATACATTTAAGTACATTTTAAAGATAAGGAAATGAAGTATTGGATATTAGTTGATTAACTTATATCAGATCCTAATATACATTTTTGTAAATTATGTTGAACACTAAGGAGTATCTCCCTCATGCATAGATCTGTCCTTTCGTTTAGATCATATTTGGTTATTTGTTCTCTATCAGTTTTTAAATATCTTTGACTATATGATCTTCCAAACATTTAGATTTTATCTGCACTGAAGAGACATAAGTTGTCGAAATGCGCATATGCAGAAAGTAAATTCACAGTAACCTCGGTATTTAGTTATTTGTATCACATCACTTCTGATTTGAGATTGGTTGATAATATATCTTCTTTTTAGAAAATGTAGATTCAACAACATCGTTTGAAATCTTAACAGAAACGGCACCACAGCCTGTAAAAACCGATACAATAAGCACCAAAACAATAAACTCTTCTAAAAATGTTACCACTGGTAAGTACATGTATTATATAAAAAATGAAAAAAAGGAATTAGCAACAATAAAAAAAAATGTAGACATACCAGGACAAACAATCGCTATATTGCTTATATATTTATGATTAATCTTTTATTGACTTTGTCGAAACTTGAAATATCTAAATTTTACAAAATTTTGATTAAAACTAAGGAGTATCTCCCTCGTGGATAGCTCTCTCCTTAGCTGAATTTCGTCTTTTTATTTATTTAGATCATTTGGCTATTTGTTCTCTATCAGCTTTTGCACGTTTTTCTGTTAATGGACTACCAGATGTTTTGGTTTGATCTGCACTGATGAGAAATAAATTGTCGAAATGCGCATATATAGAAAATAAATTAAAAGAAATTTCGGTATTTTATTATTTATTACCACTGGGCCAGTGCCTCTACTGGTGGACTGTTAATTCCCGAATGTAATTCAGCACTACGGTTCTGAACCGAACACCGACTTTATTAAAATATCTAAATTTTACCAAATTTTGTTTAAAACTAAGGAGTATCCCCGTCTTGCATAGCTCCGTCCTTAGCTGAATTTGGCTTTTCTATTTACTACGTCCTTTTGGTTATTTGTTCTCTAATAGCTTTTGCACATTTATCAGTTAATGGACTTCCAAATGTTTTGGTTTGATTTTCACTAATGAGACATAAGTTGTCGAAATTCGCATATGCAGAAAATAAATTAACAGAGACTTCGGTACTTTGTTATTTATATACTGAGCACCAATAAAAATGTAACATCTGATATTTATATTTTAAAAGTCTTTTTTGTAAATTACTAAGGCAAGTATTTGCTGAAGATTTGCATCCATCCATTTAAGTCCACCGGTGAAAATTGATAAAGTATCAACTTTGATTAAGGGGTCAAAATTGAAATTTCCAGATTGTCTAAATATTGCAATCATTAACCTAGCTGCAAATGTCATATTACTTTTTAAATTTACCGAATATGTTTTTATTATTTATCTTTACCTTGATATTGAAGTAAAGTGTAAGTGGTTCTGATTTTAAACCGTGCTCTATAAATATTCGTTAGAATTTTTTGTTCAATAATTGTTTCGGCGAAAAACATAATTGAAGCTTTCAAAACTGACTTTTTCAGTTAATGCATAACATTCTTATTAAACAGTCAGTAGTATTTCTGTACTGGTTTGTACTTTATAATATGTTTTTTTAACTATAAAAGTTTAAGAAAAATGCTCCTAAATTTGGTTGCACTTACTGCAGCAAAGAAGATTTCCCGATATGTTTGTTTTCTTCCAAGTTTTTGTACTTGTAATTGGGTTTTAGTTTGTTGAGCAATTTATGCTGGTTTGTACTTAAATTCACTTCATCATTAAAGTATATTATACTAATAAGTATAGAAATACGCAATAGACCACGACAACGAAATACCGAAGTTACTGTTAATTTAAGATTCTGGTGGGGATATCCTTCTTTTATTTCTTAAAAAAAATATGTCATTAAAGTATTTTTCGGCTCACGTTAGAAAGAATTGCTTGTATTTTTTCCGATCATTTTTATTGTTTTTTCTGTCGCTTCGACAGTTGAAATAATGTATGTGATATAATATTTCTAAACTGCTAAGCTGTTCCATATATCTTCCAAAGAAAAAATAAGTTTTTTATCGATCTAACCCGGAAATCGTAATAGACATTTGTTGACATATTGTGAGAAAAACGTTCGTTGTCATTTGAACAACTGTTTTACATTTGTCGAAATGAGTGCACGATTTTATTTAATGGATTTTTTGCACTTCCATATTTTTGCACATATTTTTGACCTGATCTTCAGTACCTTGTAACCTTAGAATTCGTTATAGACAGTTGCAAATGTATATTGGCAAAATGATTTTGATATTAAGGACATATGTTCGAATTAGATTAAACTTCAGAGATGACCCCCGGCGTTGTGTTGCACTTTGATCGATAGACTGTCATGGATTTTCATTATAATCCTAATGCGGTAGTAAATGCAGTTTTCATGCACTTCGAAATTTTCAACATGTGATTGCCTGGCTAGTTAATCGTTGGGATCAACGATGAATCCAGCTTTCAGTTATCTTTTTTTTTGTAAAAATTATTTGGCAACCATACACATAAAATTGACACATAGTACATGCGATACATATAGCACTATCAACCGGAAGTTGCTCTCATTTCATTAGCAATCACTCATTTACTTATTAAAAAATCTATAGCGTAACATATGGTTTATTTGAAAGCCAGGGGATTTTTTTAAATTGTATTTTGGAGAAAAAAAATATTTTTGTTTGTCCTTTTTTTACAAAATATATCAAACTTTTGTAATATTTTTGCAATTTGTTAAAATGTGCAATTTATAATCTTTTTCAGGTAAAAGAGAATCAACAACGCCATCTAAAAAATCAAAAGAGCCAGGTACAACAAAACTTACAACAGTAAGACTTAACACTCAAACAAAAGATAAATCAGAGGAGATAACCACTGGTAAGTATTGTACCAAAAGGAGTAAATGAAAGAAAGCAAATCATATATTGGCGAAAATTAAGTAACATGTAGAGACAAGTGCAAGAAATTTATACGATAAATGTTGAAGGTCATGAAAAAAAGATTGCTTCTTTTGTTCTAATCTGAAAAAAAACATGTCTCTCCGAACAAGACTCTGTATTTAACCATATGGCAAGCAAGATAAAAAAAAATCTCCGTATTTTGTACATTCATAGATGCAACTTTTGTTGAAGTAACACTTGAATAATTCCTTAATCAATTATCTGTGACTGCCTTTCCTGCTAACTAAGATACCTGCCACATACTTTTACTATGAGAAACTATCTGTAATGCATTTAATCTTTTTTTTATTTTTTGAAAAACCTTTGTCATATGAATTTTGATTTTTTAGGAAATAATTTTAAAAATATCATTGAATTCCAAACTGCCATCACAGATGAAGGCCACAACTAAACATGGTTTATTATAGCTTTCTTGTGAAAAAAATGGGCAATTTGTTTAGTTGGTTCATAAACTTGCTTGATTTGTTTTCATAATATTTTCAATATTACATATAATTAGCTACAACAATCGACATTTGTTAGCGATAACAGTGCTTCTTTGACCTTGCGACGGAAAAGCAGATGGGCAATAACAGGAAGCTCCTTTGCAAAATTGCATATTTCGTTCCGATCTGATAAAAAAATGGCTACCAGAGCAGAACAGAGTTAAAAAGTGGACCCTTTGGGAAAATCATCATTTTCATTATCGTCTTTGAAACTATTGAATGCATTTCACAAAACTTTGTGGATTTATCTATGGAAGGTCCTTCACAAAGACTGCATTTTTCCTTTGAGATTTGACAAAAAGAAAGCTGCAAGTTTAATATTGAAGCCTATGGAAAAAAGTCATAATTTTATCTTCTTCTCTAAAATCATTGAAGCAAATTCAACTAAATATCACAGAAATGACATTTGTAAGGTCTTTTACAATAATTGCTCATTTCATTCTGATCTGATAAAAACATGGTCACCAGCGTACATAGATTAACATTGTACACTACGGAAAATATCACCCTTTTCATCATCTGAAGTGCATTATTGAAGCAAGTTTAACTTAACTGTATTTGAATGGTGTATGGAATGTCTTATATAAAGATAATTCATTACAATTTGATCTGACAAAAACACAGTTGCCAGTGCAGACTATAGCTTAATATTAGACCAATTGAAATAAAACATTAGTTTCGGTCATCAACAGTTGCATGCAGTAGAAGCATATTTCAGATGAACGATACAGACACAGTCGCTGAGCCTCTAGTCTTGTCTTGTTGATCATTTACACATTACACATTATATTTCTAGTAGTCATATTGTATGTTTTGTTCTCGATGTACTCGTTATTCTGTTCACTATAGATGAAGAATGTTTATTAATACTTTGATGAGCAAAATGCTTTTCCATTTGAACTTTGTTATATTTCCAAGGGATCTTTGATATAATAATTTATATTTTCTATTTTATACAACAGAGATTAAACCTTTTGTTTCACTTTCTGATTTCAGAATCTATGGGTATCAAGCAGTCGATATCTTTAAGTATGCAATCATCTGGTCTGCAAATATCAACATCAGACCATTTACCAAATAATCAAGAATCAGTTAGAACAAGCACTAGACAACAACCACTGCCTTCCGTTCGTATGCCAGAATATAAGACGCATTCAATCCCAGAACAAGATTCGACAAATAAACCTCATGATTCAGAAACTTCAAAAATCACAAATGATAATGGAGAATTAAGGAAAAGCAAGGACAAAGCAGATATTCTAGGTAATTCAGCAAATTATGATAATTAAGAACATAGTTTAAAATACAGTTAATTTGCTAGAAAGATTTATATCATGATGACAAATAAACATGACGACATTATATACATTATTTTCATTCATTTTAATTTTATATCTATTTTAGCGTCGTTATTATACAAGGCAGATTCAAATAAAAGATAATTTCCGTTATGTTGTAATTAAATCCCTGTTATGTTAATTAAAAGTATGTGACAGTATTCAAACTAAGTAACTTGTTTTACGATGTAAAGGAAAATTAAGATAGAAAAACCCACTTTGGAACAGAAAAATCGTTGCTTGACAGTTTTAAGTGTAACTTAGTTTTTATATCGAAATGTCTAATACTTTTTTCATTAGGTCACATTTGAATAACGAAAGATAAATTAATCTTAATATGACTATCTATACGTTAAAAATACGACGACCCGTATTGTCGTATTATTTGGCCTACATAAAGTAAATTGTAGCAAAACGTCATTCGTAAAATATTTCATGTGAGTGCTTTGTCAAATGTTTTATTACATCCATGCTTTTCTTGTGCATTGCTTGTGGCGCACTTTATCATAATTTGTTTTCGAGAAAGGTTGTTTTAAGCTATATTTTATCGATTCCCGGTAGAGCAGATTGGAATTATAGTTTTAGGTTTTGTCCATCTGTCAGTCAAAGTACATTTGAGACTTTTGTTTTTAAATCTTTTAGGATATTGACTCGGTATTTTGTATAAAGCTCAAACTAAACAAGTTAATATATAAGTTACAGGTCGTTATGGCCACTTAACCTGAAGATTCTTTCAAAACTTTTGGCTGTTTTGACGGTTTTCCACAGTTTTTCATACTTACTTCGTATTTTGTATATATACAGTCAAACTTGCCTAAGCAGTAACCTTGAATAAGCTGCCAACTGATTTTAAAGGTCACCTTTTCTGGTTTCCTTCGTAGTATATTTCATATAAATTAAACCTAATCTAAAAGGCCAACTTCCGTAAAAGGCCAGTTTGACTCCTTCCCAAAGGTTACCTCTTAAATCAAGTTTCACTATATTAGACTAGACAAATTACAATTTTTTTTATTCAATTTTCTTTTTCATTCAATTGACCTTTGGCTAAGTAATTAAAAATGAAATCTTTTCAACGTGTGCCGTTGTCTAGACCATTTGTAGACCGCTTAGCAGTAATAAGTTATTGTCCTTGTGTTTTGTATATTTCTATAAATAATTGAACAGTTTTAGGTTTGGATTTCGTTTTCAGTCTGATATTGATGAGGTACTTTATTTTGATTTTTTTTCTTTGAATTTGTATATTGTGTTAAGTTATTAATTGGAGATCTTGACATGTTATTTTGTATATGTATGTATATAGATGATGTTCTTTGACATCTACAGCCAATAGTGTTAACACTGTTAATTATTTGCTTTCTATGATATTTTCAAGATTATTTTCTTCACAAAGTTTAAATCTATGAAATGTACTGGAAATAGATGACATGATGGTTTCGTGAATAATAGTTCCGATCTACTCAAAAATAAGTTCTTAAGCATAATCAAAGTAAGAAGCATCCTTAGTTTTGATTTTGAAGGTGCATACGTCAACTTCGTTCCTTCATTTAATAAATTATAAATATATTTCACAGAATGAACGTTTCTTTCATTACATTGTATTTAAATATCTGATATTGCTTTTATCAGTTATCTTAATTATGTATGTGTATTAATTGGAATACATTAAATATCATAAGCCTCCATTCAACATGTTCAACAATTAACCAGAATTTTTCAATCTCTTCCATAGGACCAGCCATTGGCGGAGTACTTGGGTTTATTTTCATAACTGTAATTATAATTTTTGGTATCTGTAAATATAGGTAAGTGCTCTCTATATATTTCAGTTATAGTGCTTTATATACATTCAAGTTATAGTGTCAATGCATTTGAGAGAATATGGAAATACTATCATGCTTTCAAATTCACATTTTATTTTTAATTATTTCTAAAAGTAATTCTGACAATTATTTTATTGTGCCCACAGTAAAATATATTACTATACCAAGTTTTCTTTCAATTGACTGAATGAGTAATCTGTTTTTATATATTTTGTGATTGCTTTCTATGAATTTTTTTTTGTCAGACAGCAGATGATGGCAGTTGTAAGAACATTTGGCAGTAAATTTGCCGATCCCACATCCATAAGTAAAAACCAAATCGATGTGGCTTTGTTCGACATTTAGTAGTGAATTCCGCTCAAACAAGTTCTAGTGACCATTCTGGACTTACTTTTGGATATTAGCAAAACTGATTGATGAAGACCTAATTGTAACTTTAAAAGAAAGAACAACGATAAAAGCGTCGTCCCAATGCTTAGTTCTGCCATGTTTTTGTACAGACTTTATCTCATGTGCATTTTCCTCATATACTTTCATTTTCAAGTACTGTTCATACAGCTCAATCTTGTTATTGACATTTAGTTTGACTTGTAATGATTCATCACAAATCTTCACCTGAAAATTGCTAACATTGGGAAATATTTATAAAATGGATAACAACCTATAAGAAAAAATATATTTATTTTCTTGTCCAATTTGATTACCTAAAAGGGAAGGTGATATTGAGAAGCAACACAACAAACCATCAAAACTAACAAATATCAATATGATATGATATCATAAAGAAATCAAACCCATTAAGCAAAAATAAACGTTGTTTGCTGTATGTCGCATGTACTTTGATTCGCATTATTTTTAAACTGTTAACACGTCTTTTACTGGACGTAGCATTCGAAGGAATTTATGTGAAATTATTGTCGCGAAGCCTCATTTATGCTAACACAGAATATTCATTTAACAAAGCCAGTTCAAGTCTATCTTGAGACCACATTTAAATTGACTTTCATGTAACACAGAATCGTATTCAATGCAAATAGTTTCTGAACGAAAAGCAAGAGGGAATAGAACAAAAATTAAGGGGAAATGTTGGGATTTTCAAAGGCTCTAAACATTGGGCATTTTTCTGTCATTAAGGAATGATATTAATGCATAATGTATAGAGATATTGCTACTTGAGGGAGGAAAATGTCGAAAGTGAATTGCATTGATAGTGTACTGACGCACATCTTCAAAAAAATGTTTGTTTCCGGTTCTACAGGCGTTAAGTCAAAATAACGTACAGAACTAAAAATCCAAATATCAGTTACATTAAGTGACAGTCAAAATCGATGGATTTTTTTAATTCGTGGCATGACTTTGATGCGGTGGTATGAAGAAGATTAAAAAGTATTTGAACCATACCATACTAAAGGGTAATACATGAAGTGCTTTTTACCTTTATAATAACATTACACGACAAGGAAGAAATTGAAAATATAAAAAAACACAGAATAACTAGCATGATAGCCTTACCTTTTAATGTTTAGATATATATTTATCATTCAGAAATATTGGTCTTTTCAAAGAACAAAAGTTTCAAAATGTAGACACCGAAAGGGATGCCGTAAATGTAACAACCAATGGAATGTCATATGACATAGATATTACTTCCGACAATGTACAAAATGGTTTAGAAAACAAAACTTACAACATTGAAGTTGAAAATCATGGAAACAATAAAAGTATTGAAATGAAAGAATTGTCTCCGAATGATGTTTATGCAGTTGTTGAAAAAAAGCACAAGTTACAACCCAATACTTGTTATTTCGGACAGAGCTTAAGTGAAGATGATGATGTGAATGAGAACTACGACAGGCTTCATAAGCCTTTGAATCGCAGAGAGGAAGAAGAACATCTACAGATTAACATATACGACAGCTCTCTTGGAGTAAGAAATAACACTGATCCGACTTATAACACAACCTATAATGTCCGAGGTAACGATGCAACATATGATCATACATTTAACATTAAAATGTAAAATTGTAGCAATATTGTGCATTATACATGTGTGTTTCATTTTCAGATGTGCATTCTAATTTTGCAGCTTTATTGATAGTCCATGCGTTTATATTTTTTATTTGATTGTTATTTGTTGGCAATAGCAAAAACAAGGCAGCATTCAAACATATGTGACAGAGATCCATTATTTTTTTTCTGAGATATATGTGTAAATTGAAAGTTTTTTGCATGCTTCATCGTATTGATAAAAGTGCATGGAGAACCACTTTTAAAATATCGTTAAGTCATTTTTGCTTAGTTTTACTGTTCATGATGTAACTTTGGTATTTTTGTACTTTCATGACCGTCAGATGTTTTGTAAAAAGCTGCTTCATCCATGTCATCATTTAGGTAACTTCTATGAACTTTTTTAGTGTTTCCTCAACGTATGTTGAAATAGTTTTGTATAGAATTTTTGTCAACGAACTTATAATTAAATGCTTAAAATGCATCTACCTTATTATCATTTTTTAAACGCGGAATTGTAATGTTGTTATTTGTCAGTATTACTTTTCAATGGGAACACAGCAATGACAACCGCTTTGGTATAGACAGAAAAAAAACAGAAAAAAAGTTCGAAAATGTCCGAATTTGCTACAACGGTGCCATATTGTATATACCCCCATCACACTAGGTCACGATCGCACTACAACTAAGAAAAAAATTAGGATCGTGGTGCCATCGGGGTAATCGAAGTAAGGTCGTAGTAGAATCGTAGAAAGGTCTTCATGGTCGTGATGGTCGTGAAACAATTTTGAACATGCTAAAAAATCGTAGTGCGGTCGTTGTGAAATTTTGTCGAAGTGATGTCGCACTAGAGTCGTAGTACGGTCGTGGAAAGGTCGTGTCATGGTCTTCATGATCTTGATAGCATCGTAGTGGGGATCGTGAAATGCTAATTGCGAAGATTGCGCTTCGATCACAGTACGATGATACTACTATACAATTACGACCATTCCGATTCTACTACGACTTTTCCATGTTTCTGCCACGACCACAGCTCGATTGAACTACGATATAAAAGACCTTAGAAAGAGTTCATGCCGACTTTACTATGACTTTACTGCGATTACGCAATAACCGTACCAAGGGGAAGATAAACGTTGACTCCCAAATACCAGAGAATGTTTTAAGCTGTTGCAATTCGTATGAGCATTTGACTGTGAAAAATGGGATGCCTATCCAATAACTTTTGTTGCAGACGTTTCTGATATGCAGTATATCACCCTCTTAGATATGCAGTATATCACCCTCTTAGACCAAGCAACCATCTTTTATGCTGTGACATTGGACTCTCAAACTGCATTATGATTTCTGATTTTTTCATGAACTGCTAAGAAAACAAAGACGAATAAAGTACAGATCATGATCACTGCTGGCTATTACCGTAATATTTCTTTGAAATGCCTCTCCTCTACCACTTTTTTCACAGGTTTTGGTGATATGAGTGGAATGTTGTTGCAATCAGTGAAATTTCAGGAAAACGGATAAGATTATATGTTGCACAGTAATTATACCAAACAACGGCAGTAGAATACCGAAGGAACAAAGAACAATATTACATAAATCAAAGTCGAGAGACAAGGCAAAAGTAAGAATACCAGAAGACGGAAGACCAGAAATGCTACACAAGCATTGAACACCAACACTACACATACAACAATAAAAAGTAAAGCACTTACAGTGTGAACTCTGAAAAGAGTGAAATCAGGAAGGTTAAGCTTGTTGTGCCCTGAGTACAGCACCCGTTGCAGTCAGTGAGGCATTTGTGGGTTTTGGAAGATCTGTTTTGGTTGCTGATCGGTAAATGTCATTTTTTAAACCCGTAGACAAACCAAATAAAATTGGTCAAGACTGTGGTGACATCGTAGTATAATATTAGTTAGAACTTGTTAGGTCGTATTAAAATCGAGGTCTCGTCGTAATTGGAACGTAGTAAGGTCGTGATGGAGTCGGGATAATCGTGATAAGCTCGCAATAATGACTTGATGGTCGTAGTGAGGTCTTGGCCTAGTCGAAATGAAATCGTAGTCGGTTCGTAGCATGATCGTGGTATGCTCGTAGTATGGTCGTGGTAACATCTTTAATCATTGCAGGTCGTAGTAAGGTCTTCGTGGTCTTGGCGTAGTGTGACACAGGCATTATAAAGTTACCTAATTATTCATATCTTTCGATATGGCTTTCATACTTAGATTTTGTTGGTAATTTGTTTTTTATCAGATTTTACACATATTTCGGTTTCTGGATTTTCAAACGTTTTGATTTTATCTGCACTGAAGAGACATAAGTTGTCAAAATGCGCATATGCAGAAATTAAGTTTACAGTAACTTCGGTATTTGTTTTCTTTATTGTCATTTTCTCAACTTTTTTTATTATTTTTTTTAACAATTTTATGAATGAAAAGAATTTTTACTATCTAATGAGGAAACCACCTTTTCACCTGGTTTATGATTACAAATAGCCCTAACCTTTCAAAACGTTTAATAAAAATATAAAAAAGGATGGAAAGGTCTGTGATTTGAAACTATGACAACACCAATATAACGCTTTACTTAGAAAAAAATGTAGATTTTTTAAATCCTTGAAGGATAAAAAAGCGTTATGACATATGTGAAAGTTTTGTCATGATGTACATCTTTTTACAATTGAATGTAATTCTTTATATATAAATAGGTTTGTCACTAAACAATCTGCAAATACGATTTAATTGTTCTTGAAGACAGCTGAACAGCTTACATTATAATGAAAGCTCTTAATCAATAAATTGCACATTTATGATGCAAGCGTAAGTTCATGTTTAAAAGTGCAACAAATCAGATTCTAAGTTGTCTCTGCAATGTTAGAATATATTTTATACTTTTAAGTGAGCATACTACATCTTCAGCCTAAACATGAATTTGGTGTTGTTCTATAATTAGCAACTAATTGTGCTCATGTTGGTTCTTGAACTCACTATATGGTTTGCGCTAAGGTCAGAAATGTGCGAAAGGAAGAAACTCTTCGTTTTAAACGAAATTTTCTAAAATTATGCTGTTGCAAATTTTCGAATTTAATCAGTTTTCTGGCCAGCGCCAAAGTACTGGACATTAGAGAAATTGAACACCAAACCGTTTGTCGAATGAACAATCCAGGGACAACGGCAAAATCGGAAACACCTAGACACAATGGCACAAAATGAGTACCGGACAGACAAGAAAAATAAATAAATACATACAGATGAAGAACACAGACCTAATAAAATCCATGTGTAAGATCAGGTGCACCCGTGGAGTAATATTTTTTGCTTTTTATAAGACACTCGCCGTCTTGAACATGTCAAATCCAGTAGAGGAAAAACAACTTTTCGCTGCAAAAGGAAGGATCTGTTGTCATCTGGGCAACATAGCGGTCCACAAGATCGTAATGTAGGTTGATGAATATTCTTGGAGACTAACAATTCACTCATGGTCAGTGGTAATAATAACAAAACACTGAAAGTACTGTAAATTTTGTTTTTACATAGGCCATTCCGACAACTAGGTCTTACCAGTGAAGATCAAAGAAGAAATTGGCAATCCATTTCAGTATTGATGTTTTTATCGTACACGATGAACAAAACTGTAAAAAAAAATTCTTTTCACTTGAATGCATTTATTGGTATTTTGTATATATAATTTATAATGATATGGTGATGTCGTGTGCAATGTTTGTCGCTTCGACTGAATTACGCGAGTTCACCTTTGCTGAAGCTTTCAAAAATTGCTGAAACGCAAGGGATAATCACCAAAAAGCAGTTGCGAACGCTGTCATATCAGGGTGCTGCGAAAAGTATTGATTGACTTTTTTACTATTTGAATCAATTAAAAAAAATCTCTCTGTATTTAATAAGACAGAACGATCATTTATCTTTATAAGCATACAGTTGAATACATTTGCTCTGAATTGAATTATGTGACAGGCATCAAACAGAGTTCAATATATAGAACTGTAACATCATCGACTAGGCGCCCAATGTAAAAACAGAGATAACAATAGTGAGCAACTCTAACACATTTGGATAGATTTTTCTTAAGATTTAGTACTACATGTACTTTTTATTATTGTATTGGTACAACAGGATATCAGACATTCCAAGCAAAACCTGATTAGTGTACCTTGCAATCTGTTGATATAAATCTGTATCAAGATTGCCCTATCTTTTAGATCACTGTTTCTGTAAATGCTGAATGGGTAAACAAATGATAAAACTGATTATTTGAAGCGAAGCACAAACAAATTTTTAACACCTTAAAAAGAAAGCAAGTGGTTTTACCGAAGAATTGTTACGAAGTACATGTCTTTACAGGGCATGCAAAAGATAATATGACAATGTAAACGAGCTCTCCTAAAAATTGGAAATTTGATGGAAATACATATAATTTCGTATCTTCGAACATTTCAAAGGAAAACAACACATGCGATCAACTGCTGGTTGTCGAATTTAATTGTTTAACTGAAGCGTAAAATACTTGTCGAACCGGTCTATTTACAATTTCCGTTTTTTCAGGATGTCAGCATCCATGACTTTTAACAGTGATAACAATATAGACATATCATTAGATCCGCAACATATCCCCTCTGGGTCACTTGAATCTAAAACTCCTATTAGACCTAACAAGAGGTCGACCCATGAAAGTCCTACAGAACAGGGAAAATTCAAGATTGCCGTTTTCGTGATCCCTTAGTGATAATTTTATGATCCTGTAGCAGTCAATGATTGCAATCAGGGATTGTTCTTGCTTGCGATCAATGATCATACGGATATATGCGATCAATGATCACAAAACAATTTGCAATCATTGATCCCAAAAGTTATGATAAGTGATCACAACTTGCGGTGCGGTCCTTGTTTGCACAGCGTCATTGATTACAACAGTGCGATCATTGTGATCCTTGATTGCAAGATTGTGATCCTTGATCGCAAACTCATATTATCCTTGATCGCAAAGTCATATGATCCTTGATCGCAAAGCTATTATTCTTGATTTCACACTAGTGATCATTGATCGCCAAGTACATAGTTATACAAACATTTACAAACATATTCAAAGTGTATTAACGGGAAGTTTTAAAAAACCGGAAACTCTTGAAATGCATGCCTTGTCCTTCATATCTTTTGAATGCATTAACATATAGAGAAATTATTCGTAAATACTTTAAAAGCTAATAGAAGATCTATAAGATGATACATTACTTGATGAAATTAATTTTGCCGGAAGAAAAAATGTGAAATTAGGAATATTCGAAATCTATAGGACTTAATCAAAAAATGTTCAGTGATTTTCAAAAATGATTTATTTACAAAAATGATGGCTTAAAATGAATTTTTTTTTGTTTTACTAAGAGGTAGAAAAAGTGTCCGGGAAAGACTGGTATTGTTGTCTGACAACTTTGAAATTAATAACTTTGAGTGTGTATTGAATAATAAACAGATTAGCCGATCAATTTGTTTTATAAATATCAAAAGATAATTTATTTATATTTAATACATTAGAATGTCTAAAAAGTGAAGAAAAAAATAAAGCAGTAAGGGAATACACAACAAAAAAACATTTATAAGATTAGTAAGAATGAGTGAAAAAGACGATTGGACCTGGTACTTAAAAACATAAAAAAATGCAACGAATAAATAGCAAGAAATAAAAAAAAAAATCATGACAAGAATAAAAAATACAAACATACAAAAAATAATCATGATAAATTACAACAACAGATATACATATTAAGATGAAAAGTGAAGCATCAATACACACTCCCGAAAATTCTAGAAATAGATATTAAGAATGAAAGAAAACATTATTTAAAAAGCATTCCAAACAAAGTATTTTTTTCAAATGTAAAATTATAAAACCGGGGTGTTAACATAACCCGAATGAATCACATAAAATTTTATCCAAAAGCAATACACACAAAAAGAAAAAGGGACATAAATGTACACAAAGAACTCCGATGCACACGAAAAGGTTTTCGATAGGCAATCATTCAAAATTTCGAAACATATACTTTATAGTTTTACCAAATGATTTGAATGCGTGGATACACCAGAATGCAAAGCCGGTCAAAATCCAGGAAAAAAATACATATTTTTCAAGAGTGTCAAGATTTTACGTAGAGATATCGGATATGTTCTGGAAATCGGGTCATATTTATTACCATTTGATTACTTTGCCCGTTTTAAATATTTTTTTTTCATTTTGAATGTCTATATCAGATATTTTCATTTTTGTGTTTTGGTCCCTGGCTATTTATTTAAGGCATATCTGTTGTAAGTTTTTAATTAATTATTAATTTAATGTTTTATTTTTCATTTTTTTTTTGTTTTGTTTGCATGTTATTTTTCCAGTTGTAATTTTTTTTGTTTTTCGTTTTAAGGTTTAAGTCTATTTGTCTCTTTCAGTGCCCTTTTCGCTAACCCTTTTGTTGTGTATTCCCTATCTGGTTTTATTCATTTTTATTTCCTGGACATTTTCATATTCATAGTTTGTATAATTTTAATCCTGGACTATCTATAAAATACTTTGTGTGGCTTTCCAAAAAATGTTTATTAAGTCTCTGTCACATCCTGTTAATTCCAAGTGCAATTAACATCTACCTGTAGCTTACCTGTAAGGGTGAGCATCATGAAAAGTATGTTGGATTGTATCCCGAGGCTGTATTATCATCATAACCAAATGATTTGACCTTGACTTTCTCCAAACCGAAGTTATGGGATTTTTTTCTGCAACCCTACTGTTATATTCTTTGTTAAAAATAATCATCGATAGCCGCTTATTTTTATTCAGGGGAGGTAACTCCGGAAACTCGAAAGTCGTGAAGTTGATTCATCATTCATGCAAAATGGTTTATTGTGAAAAAAATCAAACAAACAAGCAAAGAAAAAAACTATATTCATTTTATTTTTTTTTTCATTTAAAACGAATATTTCCAACACAAGTATTAAAATTTTTGTATAACTTGAATATGACTAATCGGAATATGACTAATTTCATGATACTTTTTTGACAGAAAACTACATTGATAATGCCTTATATTGGGTTCGATATCATTATTTGAATACACAACCGGTTTGTCGGAAAAAAAAA
>MJUU01030339.1:58108-68274 GCA_002080025.1 Modiolus philippinarum
CCCAATATATCTTGCTTTTAAAAAGTAAAGTGTCTGAGTTTTTAACAGATAAGACCAGATTAGATCTGATATATACGGAGGCATGGAGGGGAAATATTATTTGTTTTATATCGTGGGCTATTTTGTTGTGGCTATGTGATACTAACTCGTGGCCATGAGAAAGCAATGAGAATGAGCGAAGCTCGTTGATGAAGACTTCGCGATATTTATGTATCTCTTGCCAACGACTTAGTACATCTTTGGAACGAGATAGTATCTCGTGATCACGACTTAGTATCTCATGGGAACAAGTTAGTATGTCGTTGCATCGAGATAGTATCTGGTGGTCATGACTCCGTTAGTCTTGAGAATGAGATAGTGTTCCGTTGAAACAAGATTTCTATTTCCTGGCCACGACTCAGTAGATCGTGGGAACAAGATAGTATCTCGTTAGAACGAATTAACACTCTCTTGCCCACGACTTAGTTGTCGTGGGAACGAATTAGCGTCTCGTGGACACGAGTTCACATGTCATGGCCACTAGATAGAAAAAAAACCAAGTCCCTTCAATGCATCCGTACGAATATGTGAATAGTGTCTTACTACTTTTTGCCAGCAATATACGAAAATTATGGACTAAGACATTTTACAAGGTATTTTATTTCAGTTCTAAAGTTAGTAAAACTTCTAACAGCCAGATAGTATTCAATTAAAACAATTCAACAACAAAATATATATACATAAATAAAAAAAAACATGTCCGACATATTTAGATTGTATTCAATACTTAAATACCGAGGTTACTGTGAATTTACTTTCTGCATATGCGCATTTCGACAACTTATGTCTCTTCAGTGCAGATAAAATCTAAACGCCTAAGTGAAGGTTTTATGAAGAAAGTAGTATCACAAAGAAATGAAGTTAGAAATATTAGAATATGCATATGATGTTCAACTACTAATCTGTGTTTCATTTCTATTTTTTAAGTTACAACTTCATTTCTTGAATCACATAAGGTGAAAATTTTCAACGAAATGAATGCTTGTTTTACTGGAGAAAATGCTGAATTTGTTTTCTTTCGACTGAAAATTATTACTTCCGTCTATAATGGTAATAATAATTAACAATATTTTGATCTTACTATTTCAAACATAATGGTATTGCCTTAATTATGTGGGATTGCACAAAATTTGGTATATTGTAGATAAATCCCCTGTACTTTCTTCCAAAAAATGAAATAAATTATAAAATATAATTTATATTTTCCTTACACATCACAGATAAATGGGCACATTATTGGCATTGAAGAAAGATTTTAGAAGAAATTTTAGGTAAGTATTTTGTTTTCTGTTTTTATTATCATTCATTCGATTCAAAACAATTATGGAAGTACATGTTCATAAATTAGAAAACAGCATGTTAACAATTATCATAGTTTATCAAATTGACCATAATGTATACACTTGGTCATGAGTATTGGATATTCTTTTTTCGCAGCAAAAAATTGTATTTTTGAAGAGGTTGCACAAAAAAAGTGTGGATGAAAGTAAAATAGTTTGCCCTTATCATTGTTTTCTAACTGTAAAGTATGAAAGTCTCTGACTCTACGAATCTGTCAGACCACTCCTTCAACCCGTTCTGAAACACAATTTTTGGTGAAAAGGGGACATTTTCTCAATTAAGTATTAAAGTAACAAATAATTCCCAAAAATGCATTTTTCGATGCCAATCATGTATAACAATGACTTGCGTGATGATTTCAGAGATTTTGAAAGAATAATTTGAATTTTTGAAAAAAAAAAAACATTAAATATCTCAAGCATTCTCAACAATGTACTTATTACCAAATATATATATATATATCAAAAATGATTATGTAACGACTGTTGTAAACCCTAGGATTAAATGAATTGCGTTGGTCGACACCAGTCATAATGTGTTATTACGGGCAAGAGATGAACACTTTGCCAGTTTATTTTGTTTGTTGACGATCTGGTATTTATGGGGGCAATAGCATGAATGTAGAGTTGCTCAACAACTAGCAATAAATTCCGCTCAAACCAGTAAGGGCCGTCTTGAAATTACTATGAGTTATGACCAAGGCTGATTGTTGAAGGCCCTTTAAAATTAAGATCAACAATAAAAGCGTTGTTTCATTGTATGTTTTCAGAATAAATTTTTAGAAATTTTGTCTCATAAGCACATGGACATCATTTCAAAAAATAATATAAAAAATGTAGTCTCTGGAGTAGGTCATTGCGATTTTGCACTAACAAATAAATTTATATTTACCTCTAGCTTACCTGTCGATTAATATAATAAAGCAAAAGAAACACTTCACTCGGGTAGAAATTTGTTAGAAGATAAATATAGTTTATATTTATTATACTATAGATAAATGGGACCAATAAACGCGGGTTTGGGGTACCCATAGTCTGATTTAACCCTACCGCTAGCTTTTGCTTCTTCGGTACAAAGTCCGGCTGTCACGAGTTCCTATCGTTGTTTACGTTTGTTACTTGTTTTATATGTGTTTAACCAGTAGTATTATTACAATAGAGGGACACGGGACAGAAAAAAGAAGTTTTGGTACCCATACACCAGTTCAACCCTACTCGATATTTTTTCTAATACCGGTACTTAGTCTGGTTGTACCGACTTTCTGTTGTTGTTTACGTTTTTTTTTTTCTTTTTGTAGTAAATGTGTTCGTCCTGACATATTTAAGCATGTAATTGTTATCTATTGACATTGTCGGGTTACAACCCCGGATGTATATATACAAATGAAAATGCATTTCTAGATTTTTTTTTCATTAAAGAAAAAATTCAACAAGTGAAAAGGCAAATTTATCTGTGATAACATACAGTTCTTGTACAGTGAAACATAACCAGTCACGCCATTATACATGTACCATTCACCAAATGCCATGCATAATCACACCATATACCATACAACATTACGCTATGTACCTTACACATAACACCATGAACTTTGCACCTTTCACAATTCATGTTACAACTTACACTTAACGTAAAGTGTCCAATACAATGTATTAGACTATGGTCGGGAATACCCCCCGTGCACCCCCCCCCATTATGATCCCCACCCCATATTTTTCAGTCCTTCTATATACCCTCTTCAAAATTAAACATGTTAACATGAGCATAACATGCCTGCAATATTTTAACATGCCCCCTTTTCAGACCCACCAAACGAAATTTTGGAAAATTTCGTTTTTGATCAAAGTTTTTCTATCAATTGCCTCAAATTGTTGATTGGTGCCTCTCAGTTATGACAAAATGGTATAGAATGATAGCCTATGGTATAAACTTTATAAATATTCCACATAAGAACCATTTCTGTACCCAAGACGTTATAAAAATTGAAAAATCTTACCCCTACCCCTTCGAAATGTTGACATAAATTTTAAGATTTTTCTCTAAATCGTGTAAGTTCAACGGTCCTTAGAAACCAGTATGTTTTTCATTTCATAATTCTTGGAATTGTTTTCAGTCTTTTAATGTCCTTTCTTAAAAAATAAGCATGTTAACATAATGTAAATATGTTTTGAATGACCAAGCTATCACTTTTAAATAGACAAATAAAACACATCTTTGCATATTTTCGTTTTCGACAAAGTTTTGTCCTTTTTTTGTCTCATCTTATCTATGAGTGGTTCAAATTCATGAAAAGATGGAATAAAAAAGGAGTACAGTATGTCTTCTTTACAACTGGTACAAATTATGGCAGTTTTGAAGTATTATAAATTTCCTACATCCATAAAACTTACTCCTACCCCAATAAATTTACTCTAAAATTGTCAATTTTTTTTTCTATGTTCGCATACATATTACCAGAACACGCAAATTATTTGTTGTATATGACAAGGTTACATGAGTTATATTGTGATTTCGTATTTTAACTGCCATTCGTTGACTTAAACTCAATATCTCGCCCGAAATTTATGAAAAATGGGCATTTTCTACATTTCAGATTTATCCAAAGTTAACTGTTAAATCGTTATACATTAAAAACCTGGAGGATATATCTGCAGATATGCCAATTAATTGTTCTTAGGGATATATAAGTTGTCTAAAAAAATTGCTTAGAAAAACAAGAAGTGTTTAATGTGACTCTGAATCACGAAAATCTTACCCCTACCACAAAAAATTTTCCCTCAAATTGTCAATTTTTTCTTTATGTTCATAAGAATAACCAGACCACGCAAAATGTGTTATGTATATGACAAAGTTGCATGAATTACTTTATGATTTGCTATCTTACCAGCCATTTGTCGGCTTAAACTCTATATTTATCCCAAAATTAATGAAAAATGGGAATTTCAACATTTCAGATTTATCCAAAGTCCACTGTTAAATCGTTAAATATGTCAAATTTGTCATCTAATTGATCTAAGCGATTCATTAGTTGTCTTAAAACATTGTTTAGAAAAACAAGGAGTGTTTAATGTGACTCTGAATACCGAAAATATTACCCCTACCCCAACAAATTTTCCCTAAAATTGTCTATGTTCGCATAAAATTAACTCAAACACGCAAAATGTGTGTTCAATATGACAATACTGCATGAATTGCATCACGATTTGATAATTTAACAGCCATTTGTTGACTTACACTCAACATTGTACCCAAAATTGTGGAAAAATGGGAATTTTCAACACTTCAGATTTGGTCAAAGTTCAATGTTAACCCGTTATATATGGCAAGTCTGGAAGATATATCTGCAGATATGCCTATTAATTGTTCTAAGGGATATATCAGTTGTCTCGAAACAGTGTTTAAAAAATCAAGGAACGTTTAATGTGACTCTGAATGCCGAAAATCTTACCCCTACTCCAACAAATTTTCCCTAAAATGTCAATTTTATGTCCTTGTTCGCATAAAAATAACCAGAACACGAATAATGTGTGTTATATATGACAATGTTGCATGAATAACATCATGATTTGATATTTTGATAGCCATTTGATGACTTAAACTAAATATTTTGCCCCAAATTAATGAAAAATGGGGATTTTCTGTATTTCAAATTTGTTCACTGTTCAGTCGAAATATATGTCAAATCTGGAGGATATGTCGGCAGATATGCCATTTAATTGTTCTGTGCGATACATTAGTTGTCTTAAAACGTTGTTTAGAAAAGCAAAGAGTGTTTACTGTGACTCTAAATACCAAAAATCTTACCCCTACCCCAACAAATTCACCCTAAAGTAGTCCTTTTTTTGGTCTTTATTCGCATAAAAATAATCTAAACCCGCAAAGTCTGCATTGGATATAAAAATGTTGCATTAATCTTATCATAATTTGTCATCTTAAGTCCCACTTTTCAGATTAAACTCAATATTTTGTACAAAAATGATGAAAATTGGATTTTTCAGCATTTCAGATTTGTCCAAAATTCACTTTTAAATAGTTATATGTGGTAAATCTGGAGGATTTATCTGCAAGTATGCCAATTCATCGTTCTTGGGGATATCACGCAAAATGTGTGATGTATATGACAAAGTTGCATGAATAACTTTATGATTTGCTATCTTACAAGCCATTTGTCGGCTTAAACTCTATATTTATCCCAAAATTAATGAAAAATGGGAATTTCAACATTTCAGATTTATCCAAAGTCCACTGTTAAATCGTTAAATATGTCAAATCCGGAGGATATATCTGCAAATTTGTCATCTAATTGATCTAAGCGATTCATTAGTTGTCTTAAAACATTGTTTGGAAAAACAAGGAGTGTTTAATGTGACTCTGAATACCGAAAATATTATTCCTACACCGACAAATTTTCCCTAAAATTGTCAATTTTTTGTCTATGTTCGCATAAAATTAACTCAAACATGCAAAATGTGTGTTCAATATGACAATATTGCATGAAATGCATCACGATTTGATAATTTTACAGCCATTTGTTGACTTACACTCAACATTGTACCCAAAATTGTGGAAAAATGGGAATTTTCAACACTTCAGATTTGGTCAAAGTTCAATGTTAACCCATTATATATGGCAAGTCTGAAAGATATATCTGCAGATATGCCTATTAATTGTTCTAAGGGATATATTAGTTGTCTGGAAACAGTGTTTAAAAAATCAAGGAACGTTTAATGTGACTCTGAATACCGAACATCTTACCCCTACTCCAACAAATTTTCCCTAAAATGTCAATTTTATGTCCTTGTTCGCATAAAAATAACCAGAACACGAATAATGTGTGTTATATATGACAATGTTGCATGAATAACATCATGATTTGATATTTTGATAGCCATTTGATGACTTAAACTAAATATTTTGCCCCAAATTAATGAAAAATGGGGATTTTCTGTATTTCAAATTTGTTCACTGTTCAGTCGAAATATATGTCAAATCTGGAGGATATGTCGGCAGATATGCCATTTAATTGTTCTGTGCGATACATTAGTTGTCTTAAAACGTTGTTTAGAAAAGCAAAGAGTGTTTAATGTGACTCTAAATACCAAAAATATTACCCCTACCCCAACAAATTCACCCTAAAGTAGTCATTTTTTTGGTCTTTATTCGCATAAAAATAATCAAAACCCGCAAAGTCTGCATTGGACATGTTTGATATAAAAATGTTGCATTAATCTTATCATAATTTGTCATCTTAAGTCCCACTTTTCAGATTAAACTCAATATTTTGTACAAAAATGATGAAAATTGAATTTTCAGCATTTCAGATTTGTCCAAAATTCACTTTTAAATAGTTATATGTGGTAAATCTGGAGGATTTATCTGCAGGTATGCCAATTCATCGTTCTTGGGGATATATAAGTTATCTTGAAGCAATGTGTAGAAAAAAACTAGGGGTGTTCAATATAACTCTAAATACCGAAAATTTTACCCCCACCCAAAGAAAATGATGCGAAAACAATGCAATAATATGATATGAACAAAACATACTAATATGTTTTCTTTCTTTTAAAAATGCATTTGTTATATAGTAATATGCAATTTTAACGCAGAAAATATGGGTAAAATTGAATATTTTGGACGATTTTCGTGAAAAATGGGAATTTTAAGGCTTTCGGAATGTTACAAAATTCAAAGTTTAATTGTTGTATAACTGCCAATAAACCATGCGCATGAACCTATTTGTTATATATGGGAGTCTCTGTGCATTTTTGTGTTTGATAAGTTATATTATTGTACCTTTATCCAATGTTCAGCTAAATAAATTGAAATAAATTGTGCTGAAACATTTTTTTTTTTTTGGGGGGGGAAATATGTTTGCAATTTATGGGAGTTCAGTTAGTCTGAAATGTTCAAAAGCATACTTTCTAATAGCTTAGATATAGTGAAACAATATTTGATCAACATGTTTACGTTAGATACCAAATTCGTGAAGTTTTTACAACTCTAAGTCAAATTAGCAATAATTCTGAAAAACAGAAAATTCCCATTTTTCATAAAATTCCGAGCAGTAGGGCCAAAAAAGACCCCTTAAAAAGTTTAAATCTACTTAAATGGGCTTCTGCATGTCAGCTTTAGTGAAATACACACAATAATTTGCAGTAGACATTATCGTTTTATCATTTAGATATCAATCTTTACCCTGGATTGACCCATTGACAGTGTGACGGGTGCTGTGCACAGAGCAGGACATGCTTACCCTTCCGGACCACCTGATGTCGCTCTCGGTTTTTATGGGAGTTCACACTGTCGGTGCTTTGTTTTTTTTTTTGTTGTCTTGTTAAATTTTAGTTTTGTCTTCGTCAGTGATGTTTGTGGTACCAATTTGTCCCTGTCCATGTTTGACTACTTAAGTGATTA
Organism: Modiolus philippinarum; assembly: GCA_002080025.1. NCBI lineage: Eukaryota > Metazoa > Mollusca > Bivalvia > Mytilida > Modiolidae > Modiolus > Modiolus philippinarum. The sequence goes on from MJUU01030339.1 coordinate 65,903, forward strand.
CAAAAGCTTTACAAAAATTCACCTTGGTACTGTTTTGAGGGTTAGATAAGTTACATGTACCATGGTTCTCAATTGGTTTTGTCTCAGGGTTAGGAAAAAAAATGACAATAACCAATCAGTTACTTAACAGATCCTTCAAAATATATGCCTCACTGGCCGTTTGACGGGTGCTGTGTGCAGAGCAGGACATGCTTACCCTTCCGGAGTCACTCTTGTTTTTTGAGAATTCACACTGTTAGTGCTTTAGTTTTTTGTGTTGTATATGTAATGTTTGTGTGTTTTGTGGTCATGTGGTGTCTTTGGTCTTCCGTCTTTTGGTGTTCTTGCTTTTGCCGTGTCTCTGGACTTTGATTTGTGTAATTTTGTGCTTTGTTCCTTCGGTATTCTACTGCCGTTGTTTAGAGCCTGAATAAAAGCCCATTGCCTATATTTTGTAATTTATTTTATTGGCAATTCAGTTTTAATTAATTTTACTGGCAATGAAAATTTTCAGTCGAGATCCTATATTATTCATTTAAAGTTTAAAGTCGCAAAGACAGAGACATTTATTTACTTAAATTAAATTTCTGTGACTTTTGAATATTATTCTACATTTTTTTCAAATAATCGTGTTAAATTTGGAAAAATTCTGCTTTTACCAGTTTATATCTGGAGCTCATGTATTGAGTAATACACGTATAAGTCCAAGTTTATATATAGTTCCAGTAATTCAAAGGTGACAGTATGGGTTTTTTTAATATTGCTTACCATATTTTGTTATGCCCCCAGATCTGTCCGTCTGTCTTTGTGTCTGTCTGTGCGTCCCAAACTTTAACATTGGCTATAATTTTGAACTATTAAGGATATATTTATCCTACTTGGCAGGTGTGAAGGTCTAGTCAAGAGGAACATTAATATGCCCAAACCAAATAGGTCATGTCAAAAGTCATGGTCATAGAGTTCAACATGTTAAAGTCCTTTTTTATATGTTTGTATATAAGGAAAGATAACTGTAAATTATTCTGATTGAATTTTTGAAATGTACTAAGCTAGAATTATTGGTGCTGGGGGCATATGTAGTGTTTCATAAACAAATCTTGTTTTTCACGCTCTGCTTTGATTTGTGAAATCAATGATATTTTTCTCGTTCTATGTTAGTATTTAAATAGTATGCTCTATATTTCATTCAGGTATCGAGGGTAACTTTATGATGGGAAGGTGAAAGATTTATGCGTTATACTCGTCCAACGTGACTATTTTTATTTCTCTGTACATTAATTCCCATGAAACTTGAAAACGTCCAATTTACAGTAGAAATTCGGTAACATACCTATTTCTTGTTTCGAGCCTGTATATGACTTTCCTGTGGAATCCTTATTAATCATATCGAATTTGATAGAGAATGGCATTTTATTATTATCATTTTTGGTACAAATTTAAACCAAGTGTTTTAGGTTATTAGTGTTTTAGGTTATTAAGGTGAGACGTTACTAAATGACTATGTGTTACTTTTCTGTGAAAATGTGCACACAAGTAATTCTAAATGACTTACATCGGAATATCAACTTTTTAATAGGGGTCATGGATCACTTAAGAGAGATATTCGACATTGAAAACGCGGTTTTTGGGGTCCATTTTTACAAAGATATAACGTAAATATGGCAATTTCGCACCTGAAAATTGTACGTTTTTCGATATATTTACAATTACAGCGATTACATATTGTCCAAAAACTAACACAAAGAAGAGGAAGAAACTGCGAATCCAACGATGTATAGAAAATCATATGTCATGGAGCATATTTTTTCTCTAAGTAAGCTCAAACTTACGGAAAAGGCGTAAAAAGTAAAAAGCGGCGACGTTATGTAATGCGTAACGCAACGTTTTCAAATAGATTTCATATAATTTGTACTGGAGACAAATAATGCTTGATTTCGTTGTCTTTTGTATTTTTATTGTAGGTTTTTCTTGTGCAGTTCCTTGTTACTTTGTGGCATGTGACTTTTTTTCGGCCATTGTGGGTGTTTCCTGTTATCTTTTTTCATTCTATTTTTGCTAATATTTCAAGGGAATAGACGGTTATTTCTTTTGACAAGATAGTCTGAAGATTACTGTAAAATTGTATTTTTATTTAATAGAAATGAATACTCTTCCGAAAAAAATCAAACGCTGATTTGAGCTGGAAGCAAAGAAAATATTTTTGCTGGAATTTCCGGTAAAATTACTTGATTTATATTTATTTACATAGTTTGTATACGTTTATCTATCTATATTATTTTAACTGTTTATTCATTTACTATTTTTTTTAAATACATATATGTTGGATACTTACATTGTATCTTATAACAAGCAAACCGCAACACATAAATAAAAAAGAAGTCAGAATGTGCAGT
>MJUU01030339.1:69461-87965 GCA_002080025.1 Modiolus philippinarum
TTTTTTGGGGGGTATGAAAAACACAATCTTCATTATACTTGACAAACAACTATACTAAATTCATTTACAAGATACTTGAAAGGCCTGAACCGTTTGATTTTTAGGGGGCTGTTTTTTTATTTCTGGTCCTGATTTTTGCTAAAAAGATTTCTTGAATAGCGCCTGGATTGGAAAAATAATCTGGTCCATTACAAAAAATAAGCCTTGCTCAACAAAATTCCAAAGTGTTCATCGGGAAAAATCTATCCCGCGAAACGGACCAAAGAAATCCGACTCGGGTATAAATCCCACTGAAAATCAGCTGGTCAATGCCTAATAATGCCTAATTATACACTGTGAAAAAAGGTCCAAAATGTAAAATTTCCGAAAAAATTTACCGGGATCGTAATTTTTCAGAGAGCATGTCAAGTATTTCTGGATTATCGACTGAAAATAAAAAATGAAAATCGGGATGAGTTCCCTTCGGTATTACAATATTCCGTCTGCAGCAAATTATACAATGCATGGTAATTTATTTTATTGTTATCATTAAAACAAATGAAAAAAAATATGCCATGCTGATAATTAAAATTAGTAATGGTTTGTCAAGTTTTTATACAGACTTAGCCAGTATTTCCTTATTATTAAATGTAACTATCATGTCGCCGTCTTTTCACGTCTAGTGTGTTCAAACGCAATCGGAGGGAGGTAACTCTTACCGTGACGTCCATTTAGTAACGTCTCACCTTAAATCATTTGGCATTTACATTATATCGCATAGCATAGAAATGCCTCTTTTTGCATGTTTTCTTTTTTTGTACTAAATGGGGTATGTAAGTCTCGTCATGTTACCCCAAGAATTCACGATAAAAATGCAATTTGAAAACGTTTCTCGTCAAAACATGACGTTGCAACATTACGATGTTCAAATTTGTGCTGGAAACGTCACATGCTTTTGATAAAAATGCAACCCCCATGTACAATTAATGTTCTCGGAAGTTAAAAAATTGAATGAGACTTACAGACTCTAAATGAGAATACTTTTCATTTACATTTATATATTTATATACCATACTATAGGGATCCTTTTTTATGAATGTACACCTCTCAATGCAGATTTATTGCTTTATTGCTACGAGTCACAATTCATGGCAAAAATCCATTAAGACCCTTCTAAACAGCATTTATTGATATTTTTAACAATAAATATAGATATTTGAGCGATATTTTGGCTTTAAATAATCCTGAATTTTCTAAATTTACAGATGAAATTTATCCTGCCGAACTTACTTTAATCAAATCCAATAGCAGCAGAGATCATACTCCTTCTCTTGATCTTGATATGACAATAAATCAAGGAAAGTTATACACTAAATTTTATGATAAAAGGGATGATTTCTCCTTCCCTAAAGTCAATTTTCCCAATCTGGACGGCGATGTTCCATTAGCCCTTTCTTACGGGGTCTTGTTCGGTATGCACGGGTATGTAGTGATGTTTCTGACTTAAACGACCGAAATCTTTGTCTCACTGAAAAACTTCTATATCAAGGGTTTATATATCATAAATTGATAAAAACATTCTCTAAATTTTATTATAGATACATTGACTTATTAAGAATATTTCTTTCGACGTGCAGGGCTCATATACAACATGGTATTTCACATCCAGACTTCCATGGAAATATCATTTACAAAGCACATTTATTCAAAAATTGTCCTTCGAAACTTATCAATCCGTTGAACAAACTAATTCATAAAGGATATAAATGCAGCATTGTTGTTAAATCTTTTCTTCTGGTTTTTGTTGGCAAAAATATTGATCAGCTCCTAAATACTTTCCACCATAACGAAATTTAAACAATTTTAGACATTGTCAGTATTTGGCATTGCACAGTATCACGTTCTTCTTTCATAATTGATGATGTTGTTGTAGGAAATCTATTATGAATATTGACAGGTCAGTGTGCCAATTTTTGAGATTTAAGTCCAAGAAATTTTGGATGGTAACCGAACTCCTCTAGATTTTTTATTAGCTCACCTGGCTATGCCAGGGTGAGCTATTGCTATCACTTGGCGTTCGTCGTCCGTCCGTGGTCCGTCCGTCGTAAGCTCACTTTCAAAAATCTTCTCCTCTGAAACCACTGGATCAAACGGAACTAAACTGAATCATCACTAGGGTATCTAGTTTCAAATGTGTTATTTTGTATGTCTTAGGTCAAACAACATGACTGCCGTTACTAAAAATAGAACATAGGGGTAAATTACAGTTTTTGGCAAATAACCCAAAAAACGTTGCAGATATAAAAAATCAGACATGGTGCAAAATGATCAGCATGAGAAGGTTACCCATGCTGAAATTTTGAAGAAAATCTGATGACCCGTCTAAGAGTTATTGCGCCTTTTCCGTAACATTTTCAAAATTTTGATGTTTTTTTTTATTTTTTATTGAAAAAAACTGTAACAGATAGAGGTTAAGTTTAAATTTCAAAAAAAAGATCTACCCATATGGCTACTTTGAAGAAAATCCAAGTACCTATATATGACTTGTGGCTATGTTTCTTGATTTTTTACTTTTTGCCCTATATTTCAAAAACGCCTTGTGATAGAGGTCAAGTTTAAATTGCAAAAATGTTCAGTATGTTAAGGACTATATTTTATTGAACACATTCAAGTTTTCCGACCGCTTCCAAGATGGCTGCCAGCGGGGAACTTAGTTTACCATTTGACCTAATGGGAAAATTCATACAAAAAACTTCTTGATAACCACTGAATGGATTTAAACCAAACTTGGCAGGCCTGATGATTATGAGGTGGTGACCAATTGCTGTTACTTTGGTGCCGATCCATCATCCAACATGGCCGCCAGCGGGTATCTTAATTTTAACATTGGACCCTATGGGAAAATGCATACAAAGAACTTCTACTTTAGAACCCATGAATGGATTTGAACCAAACTTGGCTTGAATGATGTTTATGAAGTGCTGACCAAGTGTTATTACTTTGGTGCCAATCTGTCATCTTACAGACCGATAGCATTGGACCTTATGGGAAATGCACACAAAGATATTCTAGAGAACTGCTGAATGGATTTTAATCAAACATGACATGAATGATGCATGTCAGGTGCTGACCAAGTGTCACCAGCTGTGAACTTAATTGACAAAAGATCTTCTTTAAGAGAACTGCTTAATAGATTTAATCTAAACTTTGCTTATGAGAAGCTGACCAAGTGTTGTTACTTCAGTTCTGATCCATCATCCAACATGGCTGCCAGCAATGCAGCTAAGGGGAAATGCATACAAAGATATCATGGAAAACCATTGAATGGATTCAATTTAAACATTGCATAAATGAAACTTGTGAGATTTTGACCAAGCTTGTTACATGGCAACCAGTAGCAAAATTTAGTTTAACATTGGACCCAGTAGGAAATGCATAAAAAGATCAATTTCAGTAGAGTTTTGATATGATAGTCCTTATGTGAACCTCTTCAAAGTTTTATGTTAAATAGCTTCCAGCAAAGAACGTAGATTAACATAGGCCCCTTAAGTTTGGAAACTGCATTCAAAAATCTTCTCTAAAACTGCTTAAACAATATTAATTAAACTTTATAAAAAGTTTTTATGTACATTCACCACCAAAGATGGACCATCAATTGGGAATTATAGTGCTGCAGGACCCAGGTGAGCGAAACAGGCTCTTGAGAGCCTCTTGTTTATTTTGCATTGAAACAATCGTCCTTTGAAATAAAATGAAGATATTTCAAGTATTTCATCAGATTTTGTCAAATGTTTATTCAAGATGTATACAAACATACTCTGTAGAGAAAAGGTGGGGTCATTGGGCATTTTTTTTAATGCATCATGATGGATAACATATGAGAATTCCGAAAGTCAGAGACAGTTTAAAAAAAACCTGAGGAATGACCATCCTTAAATGCAAAAGGCAAATAAATTAACGATACTTTAGTGTGCTTTGTATTATTTAGGGTAATGGGGTTATCTTAAAAACCTTATTAATGTTCTCAAAGTATTTGAGGTTTTAATAATCTCGAAAATATTTAGGTTTACACTTTAGGATAAATATTTCTTCGAAGAGTTCTCAATTATGCAAGTGTTCTCTCTGAATAAAGAAATCAATGTCCTGTTTATAATCCTAACATTGTCTCTGTTAAATTTCCTGCAACATTTTATTTCATCAATACATCATTTCATTGCGTTTTAGTACAAGTAATATGTTCTCAACAAGGAGCTTTTTTTGTTTTTATTTAGTCAGTTGACGGTTCATGACCGAAATTTTACTTAATTATAGCTCATAAAAATATTATATTGATGATACAGGCTCAAAATGTAAAAAAATGGCAATTTTATTCAATATCATTGATGCATCTCCGATGATTCTTATAAAAAAGGATGAATCTAAAATTATCATTAATTATTAAAGAATATGATTTTTTTAATTGGTATATTTTAAACATGCTTCTTTTCAAATTGAGGGTGACAATTATTTTTCAAAAGCAATTCGTAATTACACATCAAATGACAGAAATATGTCAGTAAACAGTATACAAAGGTCAACTATTCCACCTGGTAATTTAACAGATTTACAGCCAATTGGCAGCAATAAAGGAGGCAGTAAAAGCGTTGAAAGAGCTGGTGAGTAAAAATATCTTACATTCATACCTTTAAACTTAAAGGTGTACTTTGTCTCTGGTTAGGACCTAGTGCACTCGCCGAGTCTCGAGTTGTCAGATTTGCCATGTAGACCACAACAAGTTATACAATCGTGAATCGCATAAAAATGTCTTTTTATTGATGATACGAATCGCCTTATATCATATCTGATCAATTTTCATTCATGCATTCATGCGAACAAAGAAGCGAGTTTATTCTTGTTCGTTATCAGGTACTCGTCATTGAAATGTTTTGATTAATTTGTTTTGTTAATAAATCGATTCTATTCAAAAGGTAGAGGTGTTTTTGATCGCAATCGCCATCTGCAGATTCTAACACAAATAACTGCATTCAAGGCATCTGGTTCATTTCTTAGAATGTGCCGATGTCTTTGAGTGATTGAATAGTCTTTAAAGTCAACAAATCCATCTGATTAAAAACATATCTCAAATTAGAAAACAGTGTCTTAATAAACAATGTTTTCTGCTAATATTTAAACATTGAAACAATTTGATGATTGAGTGAGGAACTCTCTGCAAATTCTCAAACTAGGAACAGATTATGCAAAGGTATAGCTGAAATACTGTTAAAATTGGTGTTAAATACTAATGAAATAAATTTACCTATACATCATCATTGATCTAAAAAAAAGTTTTGTACAAAGATATATTTTTATTTTTTTCTAGAAATATCGAGCATTTATACTTTTGATAGCCAAGCTTTTTTCTGGCTTTTTCGATAAGTGGATATTTCTGTAGTAGTTCAAGTTTAGATCAAACTCATCAACTGAAAATAACAGGAACCGCATAAAATAGCCGAAATTTAAAATCTCATGGAACAAGAAATCAGAGAACTTCACAAGAAAAACACAAATAAATAGATAAATGACGAAAGTAGACATAGGAACTTGAGATATCCGGACTTGGTACTGACACTAACAAGAGCTTGTGGTAGGGTAAAACCGGTTTATAGGTATCAAATATTCTTTCTATCTATCCCCTTTTCCTCTAGTATAATAAACACTCACTGGAATTACAAAAAAAAGTCGATTTTTGCGAAACAAGTTCTTTTATCGGTAATGTCACGAGTTGCATACGTAGAGGAAACCACACTTAAACTTCAGAAAAACATAATGATATCTTCAGTTTTCGTACGGGTTTGCATTGTTAGTGTTTTATTTTTGTCATCATCTCAGTAAGTTGAGCTTACCTGCTTTGCCCTTGTCATATTGTCTCCATTTGTGACACAGCTTAATTGCCATGCATTTGGATTTTCGATTTAGAATGTCCATTTTCCCCCATATTTGACATTTTCCGTCTGCTGATAAGGAATATTTATCATCGACACAGTAAGTTGCTGCTCTTGAATTCACTTTTTTATCTTTGTTTTTGCTTATGCTCTATTTGTATTTTACAGAAGATATGAACATTTGAGCTTATTTTATAGATGAAGTGGAGTATGCAAATGCCTTAGACAAGGTAAATTTGATGCAAAATTTCGAATAATATCCTTTGGTGCAATACTATTGTATTTTGTGTATCACTTGAGAGACATTACAAAGTAGCACTCACGATGTGTAGGTTTAAGTATAAGTTTACTTACATTCTTAAATTTATCAGAACAGAATTAGGATGTTCGCTCCTCATGTTTTGGGATTTCTGTCAGATTTTCGGAATCATCGGGTTTTATCCATTTCAAAGCATTGTGCCTTTCAATTATGTCATTATATAATTCATCAAATCTAAGCTTTATAAAACGAAGAGAAATCAAAATTAATTGCATGGGCGACTTGAATTATACGTGCTTTTGTCTCAATTTTCATTTTACAAAGAAGTCAGTTATTTCTTTTGTAACTTAATTTGCTGATCTGGTTGTTTATTCGTGTCCTTAATTTTGATTTATTTAAAACAAATGTCGCATCAAGTTATTATTTTTTTTTGTATTTTCAAATAAATAAATAAACTTAAAGCAACATAGATATAGATATATAACGCTAAAAACTATTCAGAACAAGCTTGTACACAGTTATTAAATGGGCTGGGTGCAATAGACAGATAAATTTTTGTAAAGTTTGTTGAAAACTAAGGAGTATCTCCCTCATGCAAAGCTCTGTCCTTAGCTGATTTTGTGATTTTGGCTTCACATTTAGATCATATTGGCAATTTGTTCTCTATCAGTTTTTAAACATCTTTGAGTTTATGGTCTTCCAAACGTTTAGATTTTATCTGCACTGGAGAGACATGATTTGTCGAAATGCGCATAATTATGCAGAATTTAAATTCACAGTAACTTCGGTATTTAGTCATTTGTTACCACTGTGTCGATGCCGCTGCTGGTGGACTGTAAGTCCCCAAGGGTATTCACCAGCCCAGTAGTCAGTACTTCGGTGCTGACCCGAAAGCCGATTCTACTTGGAACCTTACAATATCTAAATTTTTGTAAAGTTTGTTGAAAACTAAGGAGTATCTCCGTCATACAAAGCTCTGTCCTTAGCTGATTTGGCTTTACATTTAGATCATATTGCAATTTGTTCTCTATCAGTTTTTAAACATCTTTGAGTTTATGGTCTTCCAAACGTTTATATTCTATCTGCACTGGAGAGACATGAGTTGTCGAAATGCGTATATGCTGAATTTAAATTCACAGTAACTTCGGTATTTAGTCACCAGAACATTTGATCATTTCCATTTCCAAAGGACAAATAGTCTATTGCCACCAACACATTTAATAACTGTTTTATTACCTGAAATTATTATTTCTGTACATGTATCAATTTAATTTTCCCCAAAAATATTTTTACTTTGTTTACTCTTAAAATGCAGCTCAAAATGGTAACCTATAGATTAGAATTAAGTGAAATCTTGGTATTTTGTTTTGTGTAAATTTGCATTCAAATTACTTAACTTTTCGCCATTAGTCAAGACTATGTGTTAGATATCACTACATGAAAACTCCGATTTAACAACCCAAGTAAATGTATAGTAAACACAAGTAAAGACCGTTATTTACTCATTGTTTACTCTTATGCGCCATTATTTCTTAAATATTTATAACCAACAAATATAAAAATTTGCTGATATTTTACTAGGGTGAAAAACACCATTGAGACCGCAATGCCATTTGTATAATTGTGGGTGTGTAAATTATGCACAAATGTGGATAAGTAATGGGTTTTACAGACGTGTGTAAATTTTTGGGAAATATATCATATTTGACTGGGTATTAAATTTCTTTATGCCCTAAAAAATTCATTGGCAATTAAATTCAAATGTTTGTGAAGCTTAGCAAATGGTTGCATTTACAATCGATCTGAAATAATAATATTTAGAACAACGTTAAGAATCCATTTTCCTGTTAATTGCAACTATGATAAAATATAAGTGCATGTAACATTTTCACAGCATACACAAATGCTTTGCAAATGAAACGGATTTGAGTATATTTACTGCGTGTCATAAATGTGAGTGCAATTCCTGTATAATATATTTCAAACGGTTTTAAAGCCTTTGAAATGTTTATATTTACAACGTATAGAAAATGAGTGCAAATAAATATATTTCAACATAATATTTTATATATATATATATATATACATTTGTGATGCTATTACTTAAAAACAGCTAGTTCTTAAAAAAATAAATGAGAAAGAATTGACAGAAAGGGTATTTGAAAGTATATAACACTAGCACACTTCTTTATTTGTACAGTATTGATAAATTTTATTATAGAAACAAAAACTGAAATCCTGTGCAAATGAAGTGCGATCTGCTTCGACGTACGTTGCATTGATACACGAGTTCATTTTTGACGAATAGGTATACGCACGAACAACGGACAGCTCCCGAATGCCTTAAGCTCTCTACCGATAAACCGGTATTGAGCCTTGGGTATTGAGCAATAATGCTGCACGAATGCTCGAATATTTCACCGTTTCAAATTGAAAACATATCCGACACAGTGGCGTTCATCGATATCCAATATCCCTATATATACTATTCTGTGCATCTTGTATGGGTGTATTAAATGAAATGATAAAAAAAAACATTTCATGTTATCTTGGAAATAGTTTGTAGGAATGTCCATCGATATTTTTTTCGGTTATAATGAACTTGAAATAACCACATAAATAGTATGGTCACGGAAAAGAACGCGTATTAAATGGTGCCATACCCGCAAAATCTGTTTTATATCGAGACTGTCAATAAATTTGAACAAATTTTAATTTAATGATTGACCAACGAGATTGATTATCTTATTAATTCCCGCTGATGTCGTTTTTGCTTTTTTGGTTTTCTACAATTACTAAGCAAAGTCTGGACTCCCCGTAGATACACCATGGGCTTATTTAATCAAAAAAGAAATGTGCCGAAAAAAACTTAAAACACACCCTTGAAAGGTTTTTCTGCGAAAACCGTATGATAATATTTCCAATGTGATAGCCGGAATAACTATCGAGCGGAAAGAGAACGGAAAGTTTGTTCAAAATTTAACCCAGCTAATCAACATTTAAATTCAGAATCATATTGGCACCACACAACTGCTTTTTTTTATATTTTGAGTTTTCGCGCAAAGTTTTGCGTTATAATGCAAAAGTTTGCTTTGTTTCGCAAAGTAAGCGTTATTTAGCAAAGTTTGCGTTATTTTGCAAAGGTAGCGTTATTTAGCAAAGTTTGCGTTATTTAGCAAAGTTTGTGCAATAACGCAAAGTTCATTTTAAATTTATAGATAATGTATTCGAAATTTGTAAAACATGGACAGGACATTTGAGCAGATATAGCTAACCTATACCTTGAAAATAGATAGGACACTTCAGCTTATAGAGCATTTACCTTAAGTAAACGTTACTCCTGATTATTCTTATTTTTCATCTGCCAATAATTTTTTTCTGAGCAATAATTTTCAATTGGCTACACAAAAGGATGTCAAACTTTGCAAACAGTCACACCATCATCTGAAGTTATACGCTGTATGTTTAAATAAACAACTGCGCCAAGTCGCATGATACGTCCGTCGTCACCCCTTCAAAACATTAATAGATTTATGTAAGGGATTCTCAATTTAGAAGCACCTATAACTGCCTAATTGAGCTTGATATCTCTTTAACAAATCAATCTGCAAAGTTTGAAGAGAGCTGATCAAAGTGCTTGTATGTAAGAGTGCGACATGTAAAAAAATGCCTTAAATTTGACAAATACAGTCCTATAGCTCTTTCAAGAAAAATCAAAATTTGGCAAAAAAGTACACAGATTGTGAGGTCATCATACCCAATACATCTACAAAGTTTGAAGTGAATTGGCCAAAGGGTTGTCAAGTTAGAGGGCGACATGTAAAAAATTGCCTAAATTGACGAATAATGTCCCATAACTCTTGCAAGAAAAATAGAAATTTCACGAAAAAGTATACACATCGTGACGCCATCATATCTAATACATCTACAAAGTTTGAAGTGAATTGGCGAAGGTGTTGTTGAGTTAGCGCGCGACATGTAAATATTGCCTTAAACTTGACGATTAAAGTCCCATAACTCTTGCAAGAAAAATCGAAATTTCACGACAAAGTTTACAGATCGTGAGGTCATCATACTAATACCTCTACTAAGTTTGAAGTGAATCGGCTAAACGGTTGTCAAGTTAAAGCGCGACACATGAAACGGACGGAGAGACAGACAAACGGACGGACGGACAATCGGTATTCCATAGTACGTCCGACATTAGACGAGTGTATAAAAATGGCCGACATTTTTAAGATTGCTACGATTTTGCGTTCAAAAATTGAGGATTCCATATCTTAGGAACTGTCTGCTTACTGAATTTGTTCATATGTAGTGTAAATGTATAATAAGATGAATGGAGAGAATTTTTTTGAAAAGAAATTTCAAAATGACCACAATGTCACACTGCCGTGTTGACTGTTGTACATACGAAAACGATAATAGCATCAATTTAACAGCAACTTTTCATTAGAGGTTCCATGTCAAGTTGTTGAAGGGCTGGAAAATGCTTAGTTGTGTCGTACACAAAACAGAGACATCGGGCAATATTATATTTTCATGTTATATGTATATGTTATCGGGCTTTGACATGCAGCTGTGTATTGTAAAATATCATCCCTTGAGCCAGAATATGAAGCACATGGGTGCCAATCTTCGTATTGATATGTTGAAAAACTACAGCTCTCAAAAGCCCGGTAACTTGTTTATCATCATTTATTTTGTATTCAACTTAGATTTGTAATTTTAAATTCTCCCATACAACAAATGTAGTTGCAAGGGTAATCCCGACGTACATGTCATTTTACCTTTTCATGAATTTTCAATCTTGTATTGTTATGTTATATTTTGGTATTTCATCATTTTATCAGCGAAAGTGAATCTTCTGATCGAAGTTTTAGAAATAATGTTGATTTTGAATATTGCAACTCCCTTTAGTATAACGATAAAATATCGTTCCTTGGAGCATTTATGAAGCCAAAGTGTGAAAAATATGACAAAGTTCCTGTAGTTTTTCTGAATTCCAGACGTCTTTAATGGGGTTTACTTATGACCATACGTACCTGGTCAAGAAGTTTGTTGACCGAGGCCATTGTCTTAGGCTAACCAATACTTGAGCAGGCCCATAAAGTCACGAGTAAACCGAAATTAAAGTACATGCACATAAACGGTTTATGAAATGTAATAAGGAAATTTGTTTTTTGTTGATTTGAAAAAAGCTGCATTTTAGTACTTGTCCTCATACGATAAATAAAAAGAAGAGAGAAAATTTCAACACTGTTAAACAGTATATTATATATTCAACAAAAAAGCTATATCTTAATTTCTTGGGTTTCATTGTAGAAAACGGTTTATATTAGGTGAAATGACGATCAAACCAAAACGATGATTTTAGTGCTGATATAACCCTAAAACTAATATTGCATGTCCCACATATCCGGCAAATGGAGTCCATATCAAATTGTATTTGCTTATGTGTAAAGATCACAAGGTTAAAAATTGCACAATAACAGAATAGTACTAACCCCTTTTTGTAAATTTCTTACCATAAGTAGCTATAAAAGTTTAACTTGCACCATAGGATATACATGTATAACTGATTAATCGCATATTTTTTGGATCAAAGGCATACTTTTAAATTGTAATTTAAGTTTGGTTTAATATAAAAAGTGTTGTAATCAGATATACATTTCTTTTGTGTAAACTGAAATAAGAAAATAAGAAAATAACAGAAAACAAATAATAAATATATATATATATAAAACAAATAGATTGTCATAGTTAAATATATAGAAATTATGAATTTTTATCAAATTTCGTATTGATTTTCTTTGAGAAACTGAAGAGTTATGTGTTACAATCTTAAAAATTTACGCTAAACTGGAAGCTAAAAATTTTATGTCAGTCGAAAAAGAAAAATAACAAATTTTGAAAAAAGGCTTAAAATGAAATGCATAAAAATAGTTGTGACTGAATACTTGACACGTACGTGCTTTTTTCCGTCAACAAAGGACATCATGGTGAGACTCCATAATTAACACTATGCTACTTCATTTGTTTTAGTAATTTGATTGATAATTACCTTGAGTCATCAGACAATGACAAAATTTACTAACAGGGTTTATATTAGCTAGGCTATGGAATAGCCTAGCTTTATAGATAGTTCTTAGGGGAAAGTGAGGAGTACGCTTGCGCAGTGAGAACGTATGCGAAGAAGACTATTGACCAATAGGAATTTCAGATTCTCGAAAATCAAAATGGCGTCAAGTTTCGTCCTGATAAAACGGAGCGGGGTTTAATTTTTCTGTTTCCTTGTGGAAGTTGAAAGGTATTATAAACATTTACTATAGGTGGTACAGCGATGGAAACGTTCAACATTCCCAAAATAGCGCTCATCGTGTGAATCGTGTGCGTTCATCGTGTAGATCGTTTGCGTTCATCGTGTGCGCTCATCGTGTATCGTGTAACGTGTAACGTTCATTGCGTGTATCGTGTAGCGTGCGTCTACTCGTTTCATTTAAATTCCGCATTTTATAGATAGGTTTACCAGTTTTTTGCAAAACACCGTTGTTGTTTATTTTTTTTTCAACTCGAAATATGCATACCCTTTTTTACAACCGCCGATTTAACAAGAAGAAAATAAAAGTATCATCAGATTAAGTATCACGTCTGGTGATTTTTTGTCATAAAAACATTTATTGTTTAGGAACGCAAACCTTTATTTAATCAACTATATTCAATGCTATATCAACCTGTACAATATCGTAGAACAATAAAAGTCTAATCAGATTATTAATAACGGTTAAATCATAGGAAGTTTAAGTATTGCAGACACCAGTATAATATGAAATAGAGAAAAACTGCCCCTTCCTTTCTTTTTATGGTTAAATTATATGACGTTTTAGTATTGTTGACACCGGTATAATATAAAATAGAGAAAAAGTGCCCTATCTTTTATATTATGGTTAAATTCTATCAAATTTTAGTATTGCGGACACCGCTAAAATATAAAATAGAGAAAAAGTGCCCTATCTTTTATATTTATGGTTAAATTCTATCAAGTTATAGTATTGCGGACACCGGTATAATATAAAATAGAGAAAAAGTGCCCAATCTTTAATATTTATGGTTAAATTCTATCAAGTTATAGTATTGCGGACACCGGTATAATATAAAATAGAGAAAAAAGTGCCCTATTTTTTATCTTTATGGTTAAATTCTATCAAGTTATAGTATCGCAGACACCGGTATAATATCAAATAGAGAAAAAGTGCCCTATCTTTTATATTTAGTGTTAAATTCTATCAAGTTATAGTATTGCCTTCACCGGTATAATATGAAATAGAGAAAAAGTGCCCTATCTTTTATATTTAAGGTTTAAGTATTGCGGACACCAGTATAATATAAAATAGAGAAAAAGTGCCTTATCTTTTATATTTATGGTTAAATTCTATCAAGTTTTAGAATGGCGGACACAGGTATAATATAAAATAGAGCAAAAGTGCCCTATCTTTTATATTTACGGTTAAATTCTATCAAGTTATAGTATTGCGGACACGGGTATAAAATAAAATAGAGAAAAAGTGCCCTATCTTTTATATTTATGGTTAAATTCTATCAATTTTTAGTATCGCAGACACCGGTATAATATAAAATAGAGAAAAAGTGCCCTATCTTTCATATTTATGGTTAAATTCTATCAAGTTATAGTATTGCGTTCACCGGTATAATATAAAATAGAGAAAAAAGTGCCCTATGTTAAATTCTATCAAGTTATAGTATTGTGGACACCGGTATAATATCAAATAGAGAAAAAGTGCCCTATCTTTTATATTTATGGTTAAATTCTACCAAGTTATAGTATTGCTGACACCGGTATAATATAAAATAGAGAAAAGTGCCCTATCTTTAATATTTATGGTTAAATTCTATCAAGTTATAGTATTGCGGACAACGGTATAATATAAAATAGAGAAAAAGTGCCCTATCTTTAATATTTATGGTTAAATGCTATCAAGTTATAGTATTGCAGACACCGGTATAATATAAAATAGAGAAAAATGTGCCCTATCTTTTATCTTTATGGTTAAATTCTATCAAGTTATAGTATTGTGGACACCGGTATAATATCAAATAGAGAAAAATTCCCTATCTTTTATATTTATGGTTAAATTCTACCAAGTTATAGTATTGTGGACACCGGTATAATATGAAATAGAGAAAAAGTGCCCTATCTTTAATACTTATGGTTAAATTCTATCAAGTTATAGTATTGTGGACACCGGTATAATATAAAATAGAGAAAAAAGTGCCCTATCTTTTATCTTTATGGTTAAATTCTATCAAGTTATAGTATTGCGGACACCAGTATAAAATAAAATAGAGAAAAAAGTGCCATATCTTTTATATTTATTGTTAAATTCTATCAAGTTATAGTATTGCCTACACCGGTATAATATGAAATAGAGAAAAAGTGCCCTATCTTTTATATTTAAGGTTTAAGTATTGCGAACACCAGTATAATATAAAATAGAAAAAAAGTGCCCTATCTTTTGTATTTATGGTTAAATTCTATCAAGTTATAGTATTGCGGACACCGGTATAATATAAGATAGAGAAAAAAGTGCCCTATCTTTTATCTTTATGGTTAAATTCTATCAAGTTTTAGTATTGCAGACACCAGTATAATACATTATAGAGAAAAAGTGCCCTATCTGTTATATTTATGGTTAAATTCTATCAAGTTATAGTATTGCGGACACCGGTATAAAATAAAATGGAGAAAAAGTGCCCTATCTTTTATATTTATGGTTAAATTCTATTTAGTTATAGTATTGCGGACACTGGTATAAAATAAAATAGAGAAATAGTGCCCTATCTTTTTTATTTATGGTTAAATTCTATCAAGTTATAGTATCCCGGACACCGGTATAATATAAAATAGAGAAAAAGTGCCCTATCTTTTATATTTATGGTTAAATTCTATCAAGTTTTACTATTGCGGACACGGTATAATATCAAATAGAGAAAAAGTGCCCTATCTTTTATATTTAGTGTTAAATTCTATCAAGTTATAGTATTGCCTACACTGGTATAATATGAAATAGAGAAAAAGTGCCCTATCTTTTATATTTAAGGTTTAAGTATTGCGGACACCGGTATAACATAAAATAGAGAAAAAGTGCCCTATCTTTTATCTTTATGGTTAAATTCTATCAAGTTTTAGTATTGCGGACACCGGTATAATATAAAATAGAG
Source organism: Modiolus philippinarum (assembly GCA_002080025.1). Classification (NCBI taxonomy): domain Eukaryota; kingdom Metazoa; phylum Mollusca; class Bivalvia; order Mytilida; family Modiolidae; genus Modiolus; species Modiolus philippinarum. The sequence continues at coordinate 84,861 of MJUU01030339.1, forward strand.
AAAAAATGCCCTTTTTTATATTTATGGTTAAATTATATTAAGTTTTAGTATTACAGACACTGGTACAATGTAAGATAGAGAAAAAGTGCCCTCTCTTTTATATAAATAGTTAAATTCTATCAAGTTATAGTATTGCGGACACGGTTTAATATAAAATAGAGAAAAAGTGCCCTTTCTTTTATCTTTATGGTTAAATTCTATCAAGTTTTAGTATTGTGGACACCGTATAATATCAAATAGAGAAAAAGTGCCCTATCTTTTATATTTATGGTAAATTCTACCAAGTTATAGTATTGCGGACACCGGTATAATATAAAATAGAGAAAAGGTGCCCTATCTTTTATATTTATGGTTAAATTCTATCAAGTTTTTGTATTGTGTACAGCGGTATAATATGAAATAGAGAAAAAGTGCCCTATCTTTTATATTTATGGTTAATTATAGTAAGTTTTGGTATTGCAGACACCGGTGCAATGTAAAATAGAGAAAAAGTGCGCTCTCTTTTATATAAATAGTTAAATTCTATCAAGTTATAGCATTACGGACACCGGTTTAATATAAAATAGAGAAAAAGTGCCCTATCTTTTATATTTATGGTTAAATTCTGTCAAGTTATAGTATTGCCATCACCGGTATAATATAAATAGAGATAAAGTGCCCTATCTTTAATATTTATGGTTAAATTCTATCAAGTTTTAGAACTGCAGACACCGGTATAATATGAAATAGAGGAAAAGTGCCCTATCTTTTATATTTATGGTTAAATTCTATCAAGTTATAGTATTGTTGACACCGGTATAATATAAAATAGAGAAAAAGTGCCCTCTTTTTTATATTTATGGTTAAATTCTATCAAGTTATAGTATTGCGGACACCGGTATAATATGAAATAGAGAAAAAAGTGCCCTATCTTTTATATTTATGGTTAAATTCTATCAAGATATAGTATTGCGGACACTGGTATAATTTAAATAGAGAAAAAGAGCCCTATCTTTTATATTTATGGTTAAATTCTATCAATTTATAGTACTGCGGACACCGGTATAAAATAAAATAGAAAAAAGTGCCCTATCTTTTATATTTATGGTTAAATTCTATCAAGTTTTTGTATTGCGTACACCGGTATAATATGAAATAGAGAAAAAGTGCTCTATCTTTTATATTTATGGTTAAATTCTATCAAGTTTTTGTATTGCGTACACAGGTATAATATGAAATAGAGAAATAGTGCCCTATCTTTTATATTTATGGTTAAATTATAGTAAGTTTAAGCATTGTGGACACTGGTATAAAATAAAATAGAGAAAATGCGCCCCTTCTTATATATATATGTTGAAATTATAAGAAAATTTTAGTATGTGTAAATCAAATTTAAAAGTAATGTATCTTTTCTTAGGATATATAAGGACTTTTTTATTTGACGTACAAAAATGTAAATTTTTTGATTAAAAATTGTTTATTACTTTATTTATTTTTCTGACAAAATTATAACATTTTAAGCTTATGTCGACCCTACTCTGATATTGTTACGGCAAAAGTGGAGACAGTTACCGGGAGAAAGTTTGTAACACGCTATTACATATGGAAAACCGACTACTAGTATTTTCTTTTGTCAAAATGAACATTGGTTTTTATCTTTATGTATCACATTGTAAATTACCATTTTATTTATGCTTTGAGATTTAGAATGTCTCGACTTTTATTGCACGCTGATATTTTTCATTTTGAGTTCGTTTCATGAAAATATATAAGATTTTTTAACCGAAACGGTGCACGTTACACGGTACACGATACACGGTACACGATACACGATTGAGAACTTTCTGTATCATTCATCGTGCAAATCGTGTGCACTCAACGTGTGAACCGTGTGCGTTCATCGTGTGAATCGTGTGCGTGTGGTAGGGAATGTTGAACGTTTCCATCGCTGTACTGGGAACAGGTTTGAAGGGGATGATGGGATTGGTATTGCAATATCGCTTAGCCAGATTTATAAATATAGATATGATAAGAAGAATTTAAATTTCAAACCAGAAGTTTATAAATAAAGATGAGGTATTTATGTTTCGAAGCCAAGTAGACGAGAAATATTTTAATGCAAAAGATGAGAGGTTGAAAGAAATGTTAAAAGGAGAGAAGCATATTATGTGTAAAACATGTAACTCTTATGTGTGTAAGGAGGCTATACCTCCTCAATTTAGAAATGGATAAAGCTCCTTTTGAAGAATTAAATACGCTAGAGCAACATTTAATTTCTCCAGTTTAACCATTTTACAAAATTGTGATTTTACCTAAGACTGATCAGCGAGCTGTACATGGTCCAGTTGTGTGTGTAGAATCCGAAATGACAAAAATAACGAAAAGTATTGATTTGAGTATACACATACATCATGAGCCACCACACCCTTGTCAATCAAACACGCAATTTTCTATCCATAGCCTAGCGTATCGTTTTTATTTCATAAAAACAATTATCCGATTTTTATCATCCACTTATGTTTATAAAGTCCCCTCTTGTTTTCTAGTTACATAAGATAATCCACAAAATACACAACAATTGGCTTTTAGGAATCACATTCCACATATACCCGTTTTTATGCCTATAATTCCCCACTGTCATGTTCTTTGTGGCACTTATGTGTTCTTAGTGCATTAGGAACCTTCTAAGCGGTGTTTAGACGTACCGTTAACAGTCATTAAGAATATGTACGACTGCTTTGCAATGCCAGATTTTACGTTCCACTGTATGATTTCTCTTTTTTTTCATTATTGTTATGTTGTGTATTTGTGCCGAGAATTTGCTCATTCCAAAGCAATATTTAAATATTTCTGCTTTCTTGTTTAGATGCAAAATGTTTAATGATAACATTTTCACAAAGAGTTGCAAATACGGGATAGAAAATAGGGGGTTTTGATACCAAAAACTGCCGCTAGTTTTTCTAGTGCTGTGGTGCAAAGTCCGGCTTTTCCGGGTTCCTATCTTTTTTTCACGTTTGTCTTTTTGCTGTTAGTAGTTTTTGGGTTTTGTTTTTTGTTTTGTTTTTTGTTTTGTTTTTTGTTGTTGTTTGTATTGTTTTTGTTTTTTTTTTCGGGGGGGGGGGGGGG
>MJUU01030339.1:89836-118536 GCA_002080025.1 Modiolus philippinarum
AAAAACAAAAACAAAAACAAAAACAAAAACAAAACAAAACAAGAAAACAAACAAACAAACAGCAAACTAGCAAACAGACATTACCCATACAAGTTAACACCATTGTTTACAAAGTCACATGTATTATAAAAATATCATCAAACTGGGTGAGAAATAAATGTTGGAATGGAAGACGGAAAAGCCTGAAATCATTCGCCATTCAAGATACAAGATATGTTCTAGAACAAGTAAACCATATGGCATGTTTTACCGTAGAGAAGACACCCCATAAAAAATAAAAAATATAAAAACAAGATATAAAAAAGATCAGCGAGTGGGTCTAAACAGTAAAATAGCATACGATGGGGTCCATGCATGTAATACCATATAATTCTTTTTATATCAAATTTTACACCACCAAACTTGAATTGGATATGACAAACACTGTAAAAATATAGGAAAATGCATTTAATAAATTTCCTTATAGATAGGCTATGGTTCAAGAGGAAGTCCGAACATGACCTGATTGTATTTGTTCATCGAACTGACAAAATTAGCATTGCTAAATATGTATTTGAAAATATTTAATAGATCTGATACAAGGAAAGGAGAGAAATCCACATGTCATTTAATGAAGGTCCCCCCCCATGTAAAATGCTCAAAATATAAAATAGATATTATAAATCTTTATCTTTTCTGACCATATGATTCAAGTACTGCATGTAACACAAATTAAATTTTCATGATTTCTTGAACTTTGTACTGTGGCATCGGACTATTACTTTACAAATGACATAATGATCTATTTTCAAACTTAAGAAGGACAACTCTAATGTCTTCGTTCGTCTCTTACGTAAGTCATACGTACATACGAAAGCGACGAAACAACACGTAGCGATTTACGAAGGAAATATACCTCAGAATGAAGATTTTTCAAATACTTTGCCTATATAATTATTTAGTTAAAGAATCCCAACATTGTAATTGCAAGTGTTAAGTTTTTAAATTTACTTTCGCTTTTTTAATTTTCGTGCAAGAACTAGTCCCTGTACGTTTAGGTTCTCTTTCGTCAAAATGTGAAACATCTCTATTATGACCGATCTTTTAATTCCAATCCTGAACCAAAATATATGTCCAATCTTGCACAATTTTGGTAAAAAGTAACAATTCCAATCCTGCACATAAACAAATATTTAACTTGAGATATTTACGTAAATATGACACATAGATACGCATATCTGGTTAGAGGGAATGGAGCTCGATGTAAAGATTTAGTCTAGGTCCCTTTTCCCAACAGACGGGGTCTTAAAATATGTGAAAAGGGGAAAATACATTCTATCACCCGCTTCAAACTAAATTGATGTCGACCATTGTCGACATCGTCTGCTGTTTTTGGGGTACTTTGGGGGCATTTTGGCGTTTTTATGGACCGCTTGCCATCGATGTGTTATACTATTAGTTTCGTCCTCGTAATTTGTATGCTCTGTCTTTAAGAGATCCTTATATTGCCATGTTTACTGGATTTATGTTGTTGATTGTTGCTTTCGTATTCATACGGAAATTTATTTATGCACAAAGTTTAACACCAAAAAGTACCCAGAATTAATTCATGAATAAACTGAACACAATAACACAGTTAAAAAGTCGTCAAGTAATGAATAGCTTAATCATAAAATACAACTGATATTTGAGATATATTATATTAAACTTCAGCAAAAGACAGGAAAATGCAACTTTTTGTGATAAAGAACATACTTTGGTGGTATTTTTCCTATAATTCGTAAATCTGAACTGAGGCGTCTTCACTTCAATTTAGAAATTTTTCTTGCACCAACAGTTGATTAAAAATCGTTTTATTCAATGTACAACTAGAACCATTTCAAAAGTACTTTATTCAAGAAATATATAAACTTAAGATATGATCTAATGGTTTTGTTTTGTCATAATTCAATCTTTTTCTGTGTTTTCATGATACGATCGTCTTCGGTCCATTGTGATTAATTACAATTTCTTTACTTTTAACTCACGTCAGTATAGTTTCAAAACGACCCGATGACAGTTCAGATTTTGAAATGGGATGGAGCATTATCGTTATTTGAAATCCAGATTTGTCAATTTTCACAAATTTGTTGTCACCACAGGACTTCTGTGACATCTAAAACGGGTGTAGATAACAAAGACAACCCATGACATATGGACGACAACTGTTTCCAGATGTTCATCCGATAATTCTACGCATAAGGCGGAGTTTATCTACAGTTTATTTTTTATTGAACATGTTGATAAAGATTCTTAAAAATGAAATATTATTTAAATAACGACATACATCAATAGTTTAATAGATTCATTCAAATCGTAAAATTCTGTCTTGTTTCTTAAGGGACCGACCATTTAACCTGAAAAGGGGGGGGGGGGTAAAGGTTTTTTTTTCTGGACAGAAATTTTTTATACTTTGCACATGTATCAACAAAATATTTTTTTTCAAAATTAACATTATTTTTTTGGGCAGAAACCCTCCTTCAGAAAATTTTTTTTCAGCATTTTGGCAGCCAAAATATTTTTTCACATAAAATCAGATCCAAAATATTCTTTTAGAAAAAAAAACATAGCCCCCCCCCCCCTTTTCAAGTTAAATGGTCGGTCCCTAATGTTATGGAGCGCCTATTTAATAATATTTATAGTACATAGATCTATAGTACATTCGGAATTCTGATAGCTATTTCAAATTACGACGAGAATTTGTCTTTTGCATTTTAAAGATTAAACAAAAAACATAACGTATGTTCTACGAAAGAAAAATCCAATTACTGCCCTTTAAAATACCTGTTTTGATCGTTCATTTGTTCGTCCTTCCCATTGTCGGTTCTTATCTAGAAATTGTAGTTTTATTGGTGCTATTGTAAACATAAGACAATCTTCCTTTGAATGTTGTGAAGTGTCTTCAATACAGCTATATAAATATAGCTATTTTTATTATGTCTCCAACAGTTAAAGGCCCTTTCATACCATTGTTTTGAAGCACTGCCGTTTTCTGTTACGATCCGATCTTTTTTTAGGCATTTAATGGTGTACAGATTGTATATCTAAACAGGGCAGGTTTTTTCTTTTACACTAGTAAATTATGTTATACATGAACAGCTACATTGCAATGAATAGTTGGGTCAGTTTGTTACATTTGTTATTCGTGTCCACTTTAAGGGCTTGGTTTACTTTTGGTTGATGTTAAAAAAAAACAACGACAAATCCTTTCGAATGAACAAATATAATAAAATGTGTTAAATATTCCGAAAATAGAGGGATAGTTTCCTACCTATTAGGACATTGTAAAATTTGCAATACAAGAATCATAGATATTCCAGCAACTGCAATCATCTACAGCGGAATACCCTTTAACTTTTATTGAAAGCCGTGTAGAGCATTGTGGCCTTAAGTTTTTTTTAATAACCGACGAAACACAGAATATTCACGAATATTTAACAATATCGGTGTATATTAAAAAACAAGTGAGCATGGTTTGTAGGACATTTGAAATGGTTTGCACACTTTGCAAATATTTGTCCAACATTTGCTGTCATTTAAGACCGTCATAAATATGTCGGGAAGTGCGGTCTCGATGATGTTTGGTAACGACTTGGAAATAATGAAATAAATATAGAAAATTTACCAACATTTGACAATATCGATTTATATCATTAAACTATTCAGCATGGTTTGTAGGGCATTTTAAAGGGTGTGCAAACATTATAAATACTTGTCCAACATTTGCTGTCGTTTGGGACCGTCATAAATATTCAGGCATTGCGGTCTCAATGATGTTTGTTAATGAATTGGAAATAATGAAACAAATACACAATATTTACCTACATTTGACATTATGGTTGTATATTATTAAACAACAGAGCATGGTTTGTAGGGCATTTAAAAGGGTGTGCAAACATTGTAAATATTTGTCCAACATTTGCTGTCATTTAGGACCGTCATAGTTATGTCGTGCATTGCGGTCTCAATGATGTTTGTTAATGGTTGTAAATATCTATGGAAATCTACAATATTTACGCATATTTAAAAACGTTAGCAAATATTTCCAAATTATTGACAGTTATTTCTAATGGTTTACACTGTACGTAAAATGGTAATAAATATATAACGATTTTTTACAAACATTTGCGATGGTATTGCATTAAAAGGCATATCACTGATATTCATAACCCTGTTCGTATATGTATAGATATATTACAAATATGACCGGTCATATTTACAACCATTCGAGTCTATACACAAATATTCATAAAACGACCTTTTCATGTAGTGTATAAAATTTAGAACAAGTTTACTGTAATGTCCATTTTGTAATGTCCATTTTGACAATTTATGTCTCTTTAGGGCAGTGTACTGAAGACAGAACTTTGAAATAATGAATTAAGAGATAACCATACTGTATTTTAGGATCTGAGGGGGTAAATCGTAGATTTTACTGTCGCAAACTGAGTTTTCCGGCGACCCGTCAGCGGAGCCGGAAAACGGATGTTTGCGACAGTAAAATCTTAGATTTACCCCTGAAGATCCTAAAATACAGTTTGGTTATCTCTATTCTTATGCAAACCGAAAAAAAAAAAAAAACATTCAAAATCGATTTTCAAATGACAAGAAGTTTGGTGTGCGTCTGCGCCATTATGTTGCAATTGGTTCCGACGGTAAATCGTAGATTTTACCGCCTCAAAATTCTGACGCCAGCCAATCAAAATTAGCGTTATAAACATAAATGCATTAGAATTAAAAATTGGAAGGTTCAGTGGGACAATACAGTGTAGTCAGTCAAATATCTTATTCTCTCATTTGTTGGAACAATCTCCAAGCAGCCAAGTGGCACTAAAACAGGTACAGGATATAATTAATCACAGTTATGTTAGTGTTTTAATTTGATAAAAGGTCATTGAAGACTGAAAAAATAATCCAATCAAAATGCTTGGGTTAAGGTCAACATGGGGTCAGTGCAAGAGACTTGCCAAGGAGACTATTGCACAGTGCAATAGTACTTGGCAGTCCCATAGACCACCTTGTTGTGAATAAATTGAGTAATAGAAGAAAATATGAATTTATTCAATAAATAAGATAAAACATTGCAATTAGGTAATAATGCTATTTAAGGATAATAATATAAGATTATTTTCATTTTCACTGACACAAAGATTAAAACTATTATTTACAAAATCGATCTCTGAAAATAAAATAATTGCCCTTTACATCAGACACACCCGTCGGTAACACTTTCAGGTTTTGCCAACATTCCATAGAAGACATTACCGCGACAATCCTTACTTAGGTTGACAGTTCACGACAACACCGAACAACAAATTATATTCGCTTTTGGTATATGTGTATATATTTATTCTCTACCTTTTATTACAGTTCTATGAGACTTTTAATTTGTACTTTTAAAAAATTCGATTAGTCGCTAGAGGTAGAGAGGTAAACTTTTCCAAAAGGTGTCAACTGAAAAGTTTTCAAATAATGATCATAAATGTTATGAATTTCCCCAACTCTTCGAAAATTAAATGCCAACTCTTGTTCAGCCAAGGGTACCATGAAATCATAAAACTCAGCATTATTGCAAACGTGTATAACAATATAGTTATACACCCACAACGCGGTTAGGATGTATATTGGAATCACCTGGATGGTTCGTCCGTCCGTCTTTCCGTAGACATTTTTTTTTGTCAGGAGCTTATCTCAGAAACCCTTTCCTATTTTTCAATCAAATTTTTTATGTTAGTAACAATAAGAACTTATGCATGTCATATTTCCAGATTGATTCATCATTTTGTAATAGCAAGTTTTTGGGAATTGTCCTACTTAGAATCCATACCGAAAAAATTGTCCGAAGCTTATCGCAGAAACTCTTCTGAATATCTTTTTCAAATGCTGTCGCAATGCTAAAGTCCATATCAGCATGTGCACCTGCTATTTTCAGATTGATTCATTATAATCTGAACAAGTTACGGCTACTTTGATATTTTTGTCAGACTTTCTTTCGAATATCTTTTTCAAAAGTAGTCAGAATGTTAAGTACAATATGAACCTTTGCACCTGATATTTTGAGATTGGTTTATAAGATTTTGAAAAAGGTATTGTTAATTTGGTATTGTTTTAACTTTGCATATTTTCTGGAATTATAAGCGGGAGGTATATCTTTGTGTCCATACTTGTGATGTGCCCAAAGGTATGACAGTTGTTCTGTGTTCTTAGTTGTATTGTGTCCACACACACTTAAATTTGGACTTGTCATATTGTATCATGGTTAAATGAGCGGGGGGTATAACTGGCCGCCATTGGGCGACAGCTCTAGTTTCATTTTGGGGAGGGGGAATTAGAATCTACAGTTTTGATCACCTATTTAGCACATGTTATAGTTTACAAAGGTTTTTACTGTTATTCATAATATACTAGTGAACAATATACATTTTTCATGTGAAACTGTATTTATTCTATAATTCCAGTAAGTAAAGGCATTCAGTATAATAATTCAGTGGAGTCTTTTATGGAAGATTACCACATTTAGAAAAAATATTACATGAAGTAAACAATATGACCCTCGACTCTGTCTCGGGTGATATTTTTTTATGTGATATTTTTTCTTCATGTGGTGTTCTACCAAAACACCCTTTTCTGAAGGCAGTGTGTTTATAACATAAGTTGTTTGTTATTAGTTACGGTTTTGGGTAAGTTCATCACATAAAAACAGGTCATTTTCAAAAAAAAATTATCGGGTTTTACAATATGAAAATGGTATGATGTTCTTTATTATGAAACATACATGAGTGTTTTGGCTTTCTGCTCGGGTTCAACAACTAATTACTTTTCATTTTTTTTTAATGTTAAAAGTATTCAGTTCCAGTAACCCTTATATGGCTCATTAAATTTATACATTATTTGTTTCTAATACGCACACCCATGTGTTTAGATGCATTGAAAACTACAAAACACACCTAAGTGCATCAATAAAAATACCGATCATTACCATAATAGATCGTCATAAATGTCGTCCCATGATTCTCTCAGAAAATAAGAGAGAAAATTTGTGAGGATCACTTGTATATTTATTTATTTTATAAAATCACTGTGTAATAACCATATAAGCATGTTCTTTTAGGATTGTAAATGAAAACTCTTATTTTAAATGCAAACGCTTTTTTTATTTCGAGAACAGGTGCAAAAATCACACTAAATGGAAAAACCTAGTAAAAAATGATAAAAGAAAACGCAGGTAATACAAATGGAGACATAAAGACAAAAATAGAACAAGATGAAATAAACAAGAATAGTACAAAATTGGAACAACAACGGCGCGAATCCTCACTAACATGGAGAGATAAATTCAGCAAAAATGTTTGCGTAGTAGAGATTATTGTTTTCTAAGACCTATTCCTCAACTGTTTTTTTTTCTTTCCTTTTTAGATCGTATTGGTAATTTTTACTCGATCAACTTGTTCACATATTTTGGTTCATGGATTTCCAAATGTTTTGATTTGATCTGCACAGAAGAGCCATAAGTTGTCGAAATACGTATGTGCAGATTCTAAATTCACATTAATTTCGTTATTTTGTTATTTATATCTTTTTCCTTATAGGGATTTTGATATTTATTGTTCATCATTTTTTTACATAGGAAAAAACGCACAGTAACAGTTAACATACATACAACGCCTATACCAAGAGTCCGTATGAAAGGAATTTCAAAACAAGATATAGAACATACTGTAGAAAGCTGTCAAAATGTATGAACGATGAAAATAATATAAAAATGACTTAATGTATACTATTTGTAAGTGTGTCTTGCATTTAGCTAAAGTAAATATCAAAAAGTTTGCTTTTTTTCTTGCTTAAAATATAGTGTTGTTATTATTTATCAACCATTTTGTCTTTAAAGAAACAGAAAATGCTTATTCTACCAGTGCGCGTAATCTCACCCATGGTTTTCTATTTGTCCTATGTTGTTCATATTCAGGTATGTCTATAGTTTTGTGGTGTACTCAAGTTATGTTTTTGTTTCTTGATAATGTTCCTAGATAATGCGTTTTTAGACTTACGGTTCGGTTGTTACACACTTTCGAATAAAGCTCATTTATAACATATCCTTTTAAAAAAAACTTCATATTCACTATTGCAAATGGAGGGTCGGTTTGGTGTGCCATTAAACCGGTTTAACCAACCATTTCTTTTGAAATGCATATAGCAAGCCAGGACAATTACAGTTGACAATTCTTCCGGTGGTTTTCCACTTGCTTTGTATATTGCCTCTTCGATTTCTTCTCTTGAGAATTATGGTAGGTAATTTTATTATTACCCCTTTCATAAGTAGTCATTTATCTTAATAAAAAAAGTAAAAAAAAAACATCTTCATTGTTCAAGTGTTTCGGGTTTGGACATCGACATCTTCAGCTTACACAATATGTTTATCTTATTGTAATTTTATTGTTTCGGTAGATATTCAAGATATTAAAAAGAAACAAAATGGGGTAAATTCGAGAAGATAACATCCCATCTCAAGGTTAAAACGACCCAAAACAAAACTTTTAGGGGTTACCGTACGGTCTACAACACAGTTAGGAACCTCACACCATAAAGCAAGCCTATTACCCCCTTTGGGTCGTTGTCTCTTTGACACATTCCCCGTTTCCCTTCTTTTTTCTAAATGGCAAAAAAAGTAAAAAGTGAATAAATCAATAAAAACAAACCACATCGAATAACCCGAATATCAAGAAAAAAGTTTTTAGATTCATAATTCAACCATTTTAAAAAGGCCAAAAGTTTAATTTTTCTGAGAAAAATTCATATCTTATTTATACATAAAAGAAGGGAGTTCATTTATACAATTTATCCATAAATTTTGTAAGTTGAATTGCGTGGCTTCTATTTCTCATCGGAGAATTACTACTACAGTCATAACCTTTATGCTTTTCTCTTGTTAATTTTGTTTGCTGACTGTTAAGTTTCAATTGTTTTTAACTTTTACAGGATAGAATAAAAATAGGCCCCATTCGGGTTTTATCACTGAACAAATCTATGGTCTTATTTGAATTTTCACCCCAACGCAATACCTATGGCATTTTGTTATATTTAAATTATAAATGTTACTTTTTGCGGCCTTCACTAAATTTCTTTTATTGCGTTTTTGTTGTTTCTTCAAAAAGATGTTGTATTGCTATTTTTCTTATACAGTGATTTCCTATATTAATACCCGACATTCTGTTTTGGTATGCATTTAACTAAGTTTGTACTCGAATCAAACAAAAAAGAATCTAAAAAGCAGGAAACGGTATTAAATACCAGATAATAACTAAGTTGTTATGTAATATTATTGATATTCTGAAATGGAAACACCATCGATTGAATGCATAAATTATGAATGCTGCAAAATTTTAAAATGACACAAATGAATGTGAAAGTCTAGTTATCTAAGACAAAATATCACAGCAGTCCATGGGCTTAAATACCATCGCGTGTACCCCCAATGTCCAAACCCCAACCACTTTTCTAGTTGGCATACAACCCCTCTTCAACCTAAAACACATTAACATGAGCATAACCTGCACGCAAAAGTGAATCAGGCCCTCATTTTAGACCCACCCTACGAAATTTTCAAAAATGTTGTTTTTCGCAAAAGTATTTCTTTCGATCGCTTAAAAATGTTGATTGGTACCTCACATTTATAATAATTTGGCATCAAATAATAGCTTTTGATATAATCCTTGCACTTAATCCTCATACGAGACATTTATTTCCCAAATATCTTCTACAAATCCATAAACGTTACCACAACACCTATAAAATTCTGACCAAAATTATGAGATTTTTCTTGAAATTGTTTAAGTTCAATAGTCTAAAGAGACCCTTGTGCATTTCATTTCCATATTCTGACAATTGTTGTTAGTCTTTCAATGTTCTTTTCTGAATATAAAATATGTTAACATAATGTTTACATAATTTAAATGACCAAACTATAACTTTTAAGTATACCAATAAAACAGATCTCTCAATATTTTCTTTTTCACCTCAGTTTTGTCATTCTCTTGACTCATCTAATCTATAAATACCGTATATCGGGATTTTTTCGCAATGTTCGCGCTAGGCAATCATACGCGAATTTAAGCCTCCGCGTAAATTTCACTGTCCGTTCAAATGCATTAAATTGCGTATAAAACGCAAATTTTTCACTGGTCTGTTTCACACCAAAACTGCGAACAAAAGCCGACGCGAAAAAACCCGATATACGGTAGTTAAAATGCATTAAAGGGTGGTATAAAATGAGAGAACATAGTACATTCTTTACAACCAGCATAAATTACATGTATATCAATTTTGAAGTGATATAAACTTCCTACGTCCATGTTCATGGCACGCGATAGTAACAAAAATGCGGTATACCTAGTAATTCGAACGGAAACTAGGGGTTTTCGTGCGAAATACTAGGTATACCGCACGTTAACCATGGGTTTCCGATCGGTATACATAGTTTTCGGCGAAAACCCTAGTTTTCGATTGAAATTGGACGGAAACTAGGGGTTTGCGACGGAAACCCATAATTTCCGATCGGTATTGTTAATTCGAGTTTAAAACGAAAACGCTACTCATAGTTTTAGCCAATGAGAAGCGAGAAACGGAAATCGCTATTTGATATTTAACGGTCGTCCAATCAGAAACGGAAAACGGTATTCAGGGTTTCATTAAACCAATCAAAATCGTTTTTTCTGTTTATCGCTTATATTTCTCTCTTTTTTTCAAATTTCGTATCTTTTATTTATTTAATATATTTTGATATTATAAATTAATTATCAAATATAGTTGTACCTGTGACACATTTAGGTGCGAATGGATATCAGATTCGTGAGTCCTGAGAGGATTCGATCTCGACTGCCTAAATTAACCTTCACCGGTTAAAAGTTGTGAAATATCGCCGTTTTAGACTTAGTTTAAAAAGAATGTTCAATATAACTAATCTATAGAGCAAAGATTTTTATTTTCATATAACTGGATGTGTACTGTGTTTGGAAATAAAAAAAAATCATGAGATTTTGTATGAAAAATAAATAATTTGATAAGCAGTTAAAAAATATAAACTCGGTCATATAAATGATCAAAACAATTCAGTAATTTAAAACTTTTAATTCATCATATCCTTTCCAGGGAGTTTTATAATTTGGAAGTAAAAAATTTCATGAATTTTAGCATTTAAGAGGAATGAAAAGTATAATTTTAAGTTTGCGGTTTAAACTTCTCTAACAAAATGACAAAAACAATAAAGTGTTTGAAAATTTTACTTCATGATATCCTTTCGAAAGAGTTTGATGTGTTACGAAATAAAAAAAAATTATGAAATTTAGCATAGAATAGACTCAAAAGTTAGATTTTTTAATCAGTGGTTTAAACTCAGTCTTTAAAAATGACAAAAACAATTCAGTGTTTTGAAAATTTTACACCATAGTATCCTTTGGGAGGAGTTTTATAATTCCCGAACCAAAAACTTGATGAATTTTATCATTAAAAAGATATGAAAAGTAAAATTTTTAGTCGACGGTTTATACTAACTCTTTAAAAATGTCAAAAAAAGTTAAGTGTTTTGAAAATTTTACATCATTATATCCTTGCGAAGAAGTTTGATATGTTGCGAAAGACAAAAATTATCAAATTTAGCATAGAAAAGGTATGGAAAGTAAGATTTTGAAACAGCGGTTAAAACTAAGTCTATAAAAATGACGAAAAAAAAAATCAGTGTTTTGAAAATTTAACATCATAATATCCTTTCGAAGGAGTTTTATAATTCGGGAAGCAAAAACTTGATGAATTTTAGCATAAATTTTAGCTTAAACCGCTTTTTATACCTTTTCTATGCTAAATTTGATGATTTTTGTATTTTGCAACATATCAAACTGCTTTGCAAGGATATAATGAAGTAAAATTTTCAAAACACTTAACATTTTTTGACATTTTTAAAGAGTTAGTATAAACCGTAGACTAAAAATTTTACTTTTCATATCTTTTTAATGCTAAAATTCTTCAAGTTTTTGCTTCGCGAATTATAAAACTCCTTCGAAAGGATATTATGATGTTAAATTTTCAAAACACTGAATTTTTTTGGGTCATTTTTATAGACTTAGTTTAAACCGCTGTTTCAAAATCTTACTTTTCATACCTTTTCTATGCTAAATTTGATGATTTTTGTATTTCGCAACAAATCAAACTTCTTCGCAAGGATATAATGAAGTAAAATTTTCACAACACTTAACTTTTTTGACATTTTTAAAGAGTAAGTATCAACTGTAGACTAAAAATTTTTCTTTTCATATCTTTTTAATGATAAAATTCATCAAGTTTTTGGTTCGGGAATTATAAAACTCCTCACAAAGGATACTATGGTGTAAAATTTTCAAAACACTGCAATGTTTTTGTCATTTTTAAAGACTGAGTTTGAACCACTGATTAAAAAATCAAACTTTTCTGTCTGTTCTATGCTAAATTTCATATTTTTTTTTTATTTCCCAACATATCAAACTCTTTCGAAAGGATATCATGAAGTAAAATTTTCAAACACTTTATTGTTTTTGTCATTTTTTTAGAGTAAGTTTAAACCATAAACTGAAAATTATACTTTTCATTCCTCTTAAATGCTAAAATTCATGAATTTTTTTACTTCCAAATTATAAAACTCCTTGGAAAGGATATGATGAAGTAAAAGTTTTAAATTACTGAATTGTTTTGATCATTTATAAGACCGAGTTTTCGTTTTTTTTAACTGCTTATCAAATTATTTATTTTTCATACAAAATCTCATGATTTTTTTAAATTTCGAAACACAGTACACATCCAGTCATATGAAAATAAAAATCTTTTCTCTATAGATTAGTTAAATTGAATATTCTTTTTAAACTAAGTCTAAAACGGCGATATTTCACAACTGTGAATTTCGACAGTCGAGATCGAATCCTCTCAGGACTCGCGAATCTGATATCCATTCGCACCTAAATGTGTCACATCTATTTGCTAATTAATTCATAATATCAAAATATAAAAAATAAATAAAAGATACGAAATTTGAATAAAAAAGAGAGAAATATAAGCGATAAACAGAAAAAACGATTTTGAATGGTTTAACTAAACCCTGAATACCATTTTCTGTTTCTGATAGGATGAACGTTAAATATCAAATAGCGTTTTCCGTTTCTCGTTTCTCATTGGCTAAAACTATGAATAGCGTTTTCGCTTTAAACTCGAATTAACGATACCGATCGGAAACTATGGGTTTCCGTCGCAATACCATAGTTTCCGTTCAATTTCAATCGAAAACTATGTATACCGATCGGAAACCCATGGTTAACGTGCGGTATACCTAGTATTTCGCACGAAAACCCCTAGTTCCGTTCGAAATACTAGGTATACCGCATTTTTGTTACTATCGCGTGCCATACATGTTCGCATTGAATTTACAAGAACACACAAAATGTGTGTATTATATGAATGATAAAGTGTTGGTAAGGTGAGCTGCAAAGGTAGAATATGTGATTCCGAATGCCAACAGTGATGAAAAATCATCTTTTTAAACTTGTTAACATCGGAAAATCCAGCAAGGTCTATGGCTGGATTTGAAACCCTGCCCTTTTGCCATCTATGGCAACAAAGCGTGCACTATCTCCAGCGCCCTAGACCACTAGGCTTTAAAATATAGTTTATGTAACCTAGTCATTCCAAGGGGGTCCAACCATATTGGTTGGAGAAGTCCTAATTTGGTTCGAGCAAAATCGTTTGTGTATGAGTTTGAGTTACTTAGACATTTAAATTGTTTAAAATGTTACCTTTCGGCATTGACTTAATAAATTCACCCTTTTCATCAATATTTGTACAAAATATGTAAGCTAATGAAGAAAAACATCAACTACCTACATTCTGAACTTCTGCGATATTTTCGAAATGGTTTTTCTTCAATAACTTTTGAAAACTTTAATATTTTGAACAAGTATTGAATGAAAAAGATTCAATTAAATAATAATTGCCGAAAGGGAACATTTTATTAACTAAAATGCTCTTAATAACCTAAATTGATGCAGAAACGATTTTGCTCCAACCAAATTAAGTTTTCTCCAACCAATTAGGTTGGATCCCCTGATTCCTCCTCGTAGGAAATATAGACTTGCAACATCGTACACGATGAACGACAACAAAACAGGGGTTCAAATCCAGCCGTAGACCTTGCTGGATTTTCAGATTTTAACAGGTTTACTTTACATATATACTGGCCTCTCACTGATACTGCCGATGTCTACTGAAATACATAAAGATTCTTTACCAAACCCGTTGGGGAGTTTTGAGTTTAATTTTTCTTCCGTAGTGCGACAGTGTTTTACCAGCAGACTAGATTCCTTGAGTACCCGGCAGTTTTGCGGCGAGCACTCTTTGACCCTTCTTTCAAAATTACGTTTTGTCATATGCTTTTTTTGTTCCAAAATAGTGGTCATTGAGTTAGTAGTCTACCTGTATTGGGTTTTATTCGCATGTTTTTGATACTTTAGGGAAACGGGATAGAGAAAGGAGAGGTTTGGGTACCCATAAACCGATTTAACCCTACCAAGTCCGGCTATCTCGAGTTCCTATCGTTATTTATGTATGTCTCTTGTTTTCATTCTTGTTTTTTTGGTGCAGTTTGCTTGTGAATTGTGGTATGTGATTGTGGTTCCTGGCCATTGTAGGTGTTTGCTGTTATCCTGTTATGTAATTTTAAAAATATGATTTTCATCATTGTTGGCATTCGGAATCAAATATTCTACCTTTGCAGCTCACCTTACCAACACATTATCATTCATATTATATAGAACTGCGCGCAACACTTTTATCTATATACCTGTGTGCATTATGTATCAGTATTACATAAATTTATCACTAAAACTCAATCTTCAGCTCTAAATTGATGAGAAATGGGAATTTTCAGATTTGCCTAAAATTCATCATTAAGTCGTTATATATGTCAAATCTGAAGGATATATCTGCACATATAACAAGTATTTGTTCTCGGCGATGCATTAGTTATGTTAAGGCATTGCTTAGAAAAACAATGAGTGCTAGATAAGACTCTAAATTCCGAATATTTTACCCCTACCCCGACAAACTTTTGCATAAAAATCTGCACAGTTTGCTTGTCTTTACAAATATATGAACAACACATACTAATGTTTAGCTTTCTGTCTCAATGATGCATTTAATATATCGAAATATGAAATTTTAGCGCTAAAATATAGTTAAAATTTAATACTTGGTCGAATATAAGTGAAAAATAGGAATTTTCGGTATTTCAGAATTAAAAAATGTTAAATTATTAAATTTGTCAAGTATGATGTGTTTATCCTCCAGATTGCGATTAATTTGTTCTAAGCTATACGTGGGCCATCTTTATGCACTGTGTAAATGTACTAGAAGTGTTCAGTGCGATGCAAAACACGAACATTGTTGTACCCAACCCGCAAAGATTTGAAGGTAAATTTGACATTTCTGTGACTATCTTTAATTAAAATTATTATATTATATATAACATTACAGTATTTATTAACTATGAAATACATTAATTTTATCTGTCTTTGTTTTTCACATGCCAAAAATTATATACGTTACATTAGATTTTTATCAATCAAAAGGCAAATGCAACACGATTTTTTTTTGTATTTTAAGATTCTCCTCTTTTCCAAATGTGACTTTCTAGAGTTCTAGTATATAATAAAAATTCTACACCTTCATCTCGTAATGACTACACTTATGTCTTTTAAAAGAAAACTGATTTACCCTGAGCTTTATATAAAGCTGTATTAAACTAGAAATGACCCCAGAATATCAGATGTAGTATTTTATTTCAATTGGTCTTTGCCATGTAGCAAAAATATGGGTGAAATGGGCATTAATTGTCTATTCCCGACATAAATGGACTCGCAGAAACCTTTTACAGTAGACAGTGAGAATCTGCTGTCTAGATTACGTTGTTTTATGTCAGTTAGGGTTGTGAGAACACTTAAACCATCCTTTTCCTTTGAAATTTACTTCAAGGACAACGTTTCCTTATATCAATATAACAGATGATATTTTAGATAATTGAAAACACAGTCTTTGCATCCCTACTTAGAAGGAATTTTTGAAGTCTTGACATGTTTTATTTTCTTTAATATTGACAATCTTAACATGATAATGGTCGAGGAATTGCTTTCATGAAACTTGGAGTTTGTGTAAATAAATAGAAAATACTTAAAACATCCCCCAAAACCATGGCTTAATTGTACTTTTGCATGTTATCACCTTGAAACAAAAACTATGTGCGATTCCTTCCTAAGATTTTTACCAAACATTTTATCACATTAAGCTGACTTAAAACACTTTTATCATGACAAGTGGCGTATCGATGTGTATTTATAAACATAATGCAGTAAATAATTAATTTTTAGACATATTAAGGGTAACATATATATTTTTGATTTCAAGAAAAATATATAATAATTACTTTCTGTAAAAAAATTATAATTATATTGTTTATGGTCAGTAAAACAGCGACGATATCTGCAATATGATGACCAATTTGTAATATTATCAAAAAACTCTATAAATTTCATTGATGCCATTATCAATAACATTTTTCTTTCCACTTAAAACGACTAACTTCAAAGGATTCATCGCAATTGTTTTGTAAATAGGTTTTTTATGTATTTTTGAACTAACAATTACACTATTGCAATCTAAATTTTTACATTAGAAAGGTATTTTTTCTATTTTTGGGAACAGTTTAGAGGTTATTTCTTGAATATCAAAAATTATTTCGTGAATATTCCGATGTAAATGAAAATATGTTCTCTAAAAAGTTCTAAATAAACATTATTTTATCTATCTAATCACAGATATTATTTCGTTTTCTCGTTGCGAAATAATGAAAATCTGGGAAAAATAAAACTCCGAAAATTTCCATTTTGCTGCTTTTTTGTATAAAAAATTGCCGACACTACCAAAGGCATGGTGTAGCTTTTACTTAATATGTAGTTTTCTGTGTGAAGTTTATGGCTAGAATAAGTCACATTTCATACTTATCACAAACTGCGGCTTTTGAAGCGAAACAAGATTAAATATTAAGTAGTGTTTTTATTTGCAAAGAATGGCTTAAAGTTTGGCATTTTATAAGTCTACAGATTTACCAAACGTTGAAAAAACGTATTCATATGAAAGGACAGGCATGCTTAAATGATATTATGTTCACATTTTGAGGTTACATAAAAATTCAATAAGAAATCTACATCTCCACCACAAATCAAAACTGAAAATTTCCATTTTGCACCCTTTTTTATAGAAACGCCAAATATAGCTATCTTAAACAGTTGAATTCTACTAAAAGGCCTCCTGTATGTCAGGTATAGTGAAATATCAACTCAAAATGAAATAAACTATTATACTTTTTTATTTAAAGTACAGATATTTTGAATTTAGAATTTTTCCTTAATGTTTAGGGGGTATGGGTACTTATTTCGACATTTGTGAACCTAACTGAAATAAAATATTTTGGACTCAATTTTTTGCTAAGCATTATAAAACATAATTTCATATTCAATTAAAAGGTATATATTCAGATTTTTACGACAATAACATTGAAAAGTCGAAATATTGAATATATTGAAAATCCCGAAAAATTCCCATTTTTCTAAAATTTTGACGTAAAAAAAGAAAAATCTTAAAATTTTGTGGTTTCTTATGGTGTTATTTTCCATCTTTGTGTCACAACTGATAAGTTAGGTACAAAAGGTACAGCAAACTACCAAAGAGGAATTAGAAGCCAAAAATTCTTCATTTTCATATTTTTTTTTGCAGGAGGGGTACATTTTTTTTTGCATCGCTAGACACAAAAGGCTTAAAATGACCAAACTTATATTCATCGCAAAGATTATGAATTACACTTTCATTTGATACCAAAGTTTTGTATATATCAGCCATCCATAGAACATTACGGAGCATAAAAGTTAAAATTTAAGTGAAAACAAAAATTTCAGAATTTTAAGCGGTGTACTATAAAAGTGGCCCCATGCTGTCTTTGTGTGCAGGTTATGCTCATGTTAACATGTTTTATTTTAAAGAGGGGACATAGGAGAACTGAAAAAAAGGTATTAAATGCGAAAGGGGGGCACGGAAAGTGATTGCAGCACATGGATGACGGCTTCTTCATTAAAAAATGGTATTGTACATCTGGGTGTGAGATGACTGATGAAAGATTAAGGAATTTTCAAATTTTTGACAACGAAAAATCACCAAACACCGTTATTACAACAAGACGCCTGGGCTTCAAACTGTACAGATTTTATCTGATATTTCACGGAACAAAAAGATATGTACATTAAATCAAAAATAAAGAACGGGATGTCTTTTGATTATGTAGGAACTATAGGTCGTTTCATTTGCTGTACTCAATTGAACTCAAATAATTACATCTATGAAAGAAATCGCGAGTAATTAGTTGTTGAAAGTGGTTTACACTACGTAAATATCTTGCTTTACGGTGCAAAAATTCAAGAAATTTTTTAGTATTCAAAGTCCCGTACACAATGTACGATTGAAATTCATTTGAAGTAAATAATTTAGACGTCATAATATTAATATTTTAGCAGGAAACGTTTTCAAATTGCAATTTTATCTTGATTTATCTGAGTCACATGAAAATACTTACAAACAACAATTTATTAAAAAGGAGTATGTACGATAAGAGCCATATTCGGTCCCCAGTTCTAGCTATATTTTCAAACGCAGTATTCCTTTAAACCTTACTTGGTATATCACAGATGTTATAATTCAAAACGCAAGTAAATTGATGCAGTTACGTCATTAAATCCTGATTGTGAACGTCACAAATGTCATGCTTCTTTCAGATTTGCGGAAAATCGACAAATTTTCGTCATTTTTGGAAATATTTTGGCACATACAGCACAGAGCGCATGCTTGTGCAAATGAGATTTTTTTTATATGTTTAAAGTATATAAAATTGCCAACTTTTCATGCAAAAATCTTATTTGCACAGGCATGCGCTATGTGTTTCCTGTGTTGAAATTTGTAAGGATTTTGGTCATCTTAGTCCATTTTTGTGAAAATGCTTATATTTGTCGGATTCTGGAGTTAATTTTTTTCAACAAACCAAAAAGACTTTGGTAAAACCCGTCGATGTTTATTATATACTGGTATTGAATTGTATTTTTTATACATGATTTTACCGAATATAAGGGTCTTAATTTTAGGAGCCAAATACACCCCTTACCGTACATACTCTTTTGCCTATATTTTTTATGCATGCATCATTCATATACCACTTCCTATTCTACAGTTTCAATAGTCAGAATTTTTTATCATGTCTTTTAAGAAGCTCTTACAATGATAAATTAAATATCATCAAAAACTCATGTAGAAATTTGTCTGATTCATGTATGTAAAAAATACATTCTGAGACAGACATTCACTAAAAATTATTCATATTTTGTTTTTGAGCTTTAATTTTTGGTTTCAAGTCTGCAATACATAGTGAACGAATTCACTAATATATCAAAACAATTTTCTTTTCTCGTTTTGAAAAAAAATGGATTGAAAGAACAAATACAACTTTCAAAAGAGAATAGCAAAACCAAATACGACAAACCATTAGCTCATCTGGCCGAAGGCCATGTGAGGTTTTGCCATCAATTGGCGTCAGTCGTAGTCTGTCATCCATAGTCTGTCGTCCTTTAGTAAACTTTTCACATTTTGTCTGTCGCCTCTGAAACCACTAGTAAGACCAAATTGAACCAAAGGAATATGTACGGTAAGGAGAATATTTGGCCCCTAAAATTATGACCCTTGTACATATATTTCTTAAAATCATGTCTCAAAATACAATTCAATATCAGTATATAATAAAGATCGATAGGTATTGCCCAAGTCTTTTTTGTTTGTAGATAAAAATGAACTCCAAAATTCGACAAATATAAGCATCTTCACATAAATTGACCAAAATGACCAAAATCCTTACGTATTCCAGTACAGGAAACATAGAGCACATGCCTGTGCCAATGAAATTTTTGCATGAAAAGGTGGCGTTATTATATACTTTCAACATATAAAAAAATCTCATTGGCACAAGCATGCGCTCTGTGCTGTCCGTGCCAAAATATGACAAAAAATTGACGAAAATTGTCGATTTTCGGTAAATCTCGAAGAATCATGACATTTGTGACGTCACAATCAGGATCTGATGACGTTTCTTCACCAATTTATTTGAGTTTTGATTTCAGCAATATATCAACTGTGATATACCAAGTTAAGTTCAGAGGAAAACTCGGTTTGAAAAAATAGCTAGATTTGAGGGCCAAATATGCCTCTTATCATACTCCTTTGACAAAAAAAAATCCTGGCTCGTACTTTACTGCAATGGCCGAACATTTTTTGATCCGCCAAAAACACGTGCGCCTGCGCAAGACATAGTTTAACATTGAAACCTACATGTATTGGCCATCTCCTCTAAAACTACTGAACGCAACTGAACAAAAATTTACAGGTATGATGTATGGATGGTTCATCACTAAGATTGCCAAAGATTTTTATGATCTGCCAAAAACATGGTCGCCTGTATAATGCTTTTTTTTCTGAGATATAATTTTCTGTTCTCGTCAAAGAAGGGGCATTTCATTATTCAATGATTCATTTGTATTGCAATAATTACAAAATCTACTATCTCGTGGAATCTCATTCCATCTGTCATGTTTTATTAGGTAGTCTAAGATAAGAGG
The DNA here is from genome assembly GCA_002080025.1 of Modiolus philippinarum. Classification (NCBI taxonomy): domain Eukaryota; kingdom Metazoa; phylum Mollusca; class Bivalvia; order Mytilida; family Modiolidae; genus Modiolus; species Modiolus philippinarum. The sequence goes on from MJUU01030339.1 coordinate 110,626, forward strand.
TCCGAATTTTACACGGGAGTAAAGAGTCTTTATCTTAAAGTAAATCAAATTACAAAGACAGGATAATAGTTAACACCTACAATCACGTGCCACAATTCACAAGCGAACTCCACCAGAAAAAAAAATAATGAAGACAAGATACAAACAAAGACGATAGGAACTCGGGATAGCCGGACTTGGTACCGGCACTAGCATAAGCCAGCGGTACGGTTAAACCGGTTTAAGGGTACCAAAACCTCCCCTTTCTCTATCCCGTTCCCTTTATTATAATAAATATACTAATAAAACCCAATACAGGTAGACTATTAAGTATATGACCACTTTCTTGGAAAAGAAAAGCATATGACAAAATGTAATTTAGAAAGATGAGTCAAAGGGTGCCGGCTAGCTCACGGAATGTAGTCTGCTGGTAAAACACTGTCGCTCTACGGGATAAAATTCAAACTCAAAACTCCCCGAATGGTTTGTTAAAGAGTCTTCATGTATTTCAGTAGACATCGGCAGTATCAGTGAGAGGCCAGTATATGTGTAAAGTCTTCAGGTCACTAGAATCAAGACCCAATTTAACGGATTTGTTTAGTATATCCCGTCGATATCCACTTTTACGTAAAGAATGAAAGTACCGTATCTTTCAATGCCAAATTCGTCGTTGTACAGTCTACTAAATAACATTTTCTCCCAACAGCTGTGTTTTAATGTTGTAATAACCGATTTCGAAGGTTAGTTATGATAATTGATTTAAGCCAAATGTCACTTTAAATGTTGTGAGATCCAGACATATCGAAGGCAACATCCATAGAGTATATTTTTACAAAGTTCAACCATGGGAATACATATCTGTTATTCGACTGAGCAACATAAAAGCGAAAATTTGGTTTGCTACACCAGTGAGATATAACCCTTTGTTTCACATCTATTATATGAGGATATCTTTCAAGCTCTCCATAAATCATACAATTAAATTTACAGTTTTCAAATTTAAAACGAGATCACAAAATTGAGATACACCTTTTCCATTTGAACAATATTAGAAAATCCCCTTACCTCACTTCCATATAATATTATCGGTTTAACGACTTTGTCAAGCATATGTTGCTGACAAGAAATTGAAAAAATAATAATGTTTTTCGCTTAAGGAAATTTCATACATTGCTTTACAAAATTTTTCACTGCTAAGATAGTTCAACTCACTCACAAAATCGATCTTTTGTCCTTCGTTTTCAAATTTCAAGTGAATGGGCAATCTTTCATTTGAAAAAACATAACATTTTTACTTTGTTAACATTAACCTTGAGCTTCTATGCTGAGCAGTAAGTTTGAAAAATATCTAACCGTATAAGTAAATCTTTTCCTGTTTTTTGCCATCAACACGGTGTCATCAGCATATAACAAAATAAATATATTAAACTACAAACTAAGGTCTGCTTCTATTTCACCTGTTATAGAAGAGAAACCTTGATATCGTCTATATCTTTGTTTAAAATAAAGCAAATAAGAAAGGTAACAGATTATCGCCTTCTCCAACTCAAATTTCACATGAAACATATCTAGAGACAAAACCATTTTATTTGATTTAATGTTTTATACATTTTTTTGTATAATTTGGAATGAATTTGTGCCGCAATCCTTCTCGTCAAACTTTATCGAATGCAACACGGCTTATTCGGTATTTACTCTTTGTCAATTCAACTTTAAGTTATGTCATTTTATATTTACTTTATGTGGTTTTATATTTACTCTAAGTGGTTTTATATTTGTGTTGTGTGGTTTCGCCTTTGTGTTATGTGGTTTTGTTATTATGTGCATTGAATTTTAAATTACGTTATGTTGTTTCAATTTTACTTTCACTACACGTTTTGTTTTCTTTACATTCAGTAGATTATTATTTAATTGTTGTCATTTCTTCTTTTAATTTGTGGTCATTTCTTCTTTAGTTGCAGTGGTTTCTTCTTTTGGTCGGGAACCGGAACATTTTAATCAAAAAGAAATGATTAGCACAGTATTATAAAACTAACCTGGCTTCGATAACTTCATAGATGAAAAATACACACACTGATATGTCTTACGCTAGGTGATTAGGCAGCTGGAGGACCTTGTTACATTTAGCAGAAAAGGAAAATATAATTATTCATCTTGTAAATAATTTCCGAATTTGAAATTGATATAATAAGTTATTACTTTCACTGAATTTGCGTACATAATTAATTTAATACACGTTTTTATAGTTTGAATTATCAATTAATTTTTATTATTTTGAAGTTTAAATTATCAATTTGAAAATATTCATACTCAACATCACTTGTTCCATGCTGTTCTTGTACCGTCATATTGATATTTCGTTTGTATTATTTTAATTTCAGATGTCGAAAACAAGCAAGTTGAGTTTTGTGAAAAGAAATCTTGATTTACAAGCAACAGCAATAATTTTCGATGAGTATATACGAAAACAAAAGTGGAAAAAAATCTTCTTTTTAGAATGAATTTCTTCAAAATTTGCATTGTCAACAACCACCAAAGCACTTATTTCTGTTACTGTCACTTAGAAATGACCACAAAAGGTTAAGTTTCATTGTTTTTTCATCATTTTTATATGTTTTGGGTGACAAATTCCGATTGAAGTCTCTATTGTTATGGAAACCATGTGTAAAAATTTCAGCATGATCCAGCATGTATTTTGGAAGATATGTGCCGTTGACTTTTAAGATACACAGAACTAAATGTTAGTAGTGCGTTTCCTTTGATGTTCAATATATTTTGGATAATAGCCTCTTGCAAGTAATTTCAAATTTACCTTAAAAATTCGTACTGTATACTCTACAAGAAACTGAAGGGTCGGGGGTTAAGCTCATGGTGTATATAAGGTGGCTCTGTAATGTGAAAATGTAATTTAAGCTGGTAGTAAATGTATATTAGTTTTTGCCCTATATATATTGTTTGCAACATTAAAATATTCAAACTGTTAGGTTCAAATTCATTTTAGGGTTTGAATTCCAGATGTTTGCACTGGTACGACACCGGAGGACTGCTTTAGACTATAAAGAACCGTTTCCGAGTGAGAGCCGCAATTAATGGGAACAGTTCCGTTATATGCTTCAGATTGAATATGGCGTCCATTAAATTACTGAAGTTTTTTCAGAATTATTATTTCTATAATATGACTACAAAAAAGAGACTTCTTTGTGAGATTGAAGACATACGCTGTCGAAAAATTAAAGGGGGCGTGATGGGCCTGTGTCCCCTAGAACCGGAAAAAATATCTTTATAGTAAATAACTAAATACAGAGGTTACTGTGAATTTACTTTCTGCATATGCGCATTTCGACAACTTATGTCTCTTCAGTGCAGATAACATCTAAATGTTTGGAAGACCATATACTCAAAGATATTTAAAAACTGATAGAGAACAAATAACCAAATATGATCTAAATGTGAAGCCAAAATTAGCTAAGGACATAGCTTTGCATGAGGGAAATACTCCTTAGTTTTCAACATAATTTACAAAAATTAAGATATTGTAAGGTTCCAAAAATAATCGGCTTTCGATTCAGCAAATCAGGTCTTTTGACCAAAATTTGTCTAAATGGTTTCTCCTCGTTACGCTCAGCCTTTTTTCAACTGCAAGCCCCTAACTTTGAATCTTGACTATGTCAATGATACGGGTTTTTCTTGATCTCAAAATATTAATGTCAACAAAGCGTGCACCCGCTGTTCTAATTATTATATTTTCCGTTTATTCATTTGGGAACGTATGGAAGGCTAAGAACCCCCCACCCGATTTCTTCCCTTTTGCCCCATTTCTTTTTTTTTGTTCATTTGCTTGCACTTTTGAGTTGATTGACTTGTTTTCGTCCTGGTTAGGCCGAGATTTTGCTCACTGGACGTTGAACATCTATTAATTAATCAATACAATGAGTGTAAATATTGTTTGATAAAGATATTTTTTCTTCGAATAAAAGCGCACGCGCTTAAATAGGTGACATAGTGAAAATACTCTTTCTCTATGCTTTTGATTGTACAATCTTGTGTTGTTACACCTTCAATTTACCCCAAAAATATTAAGATTATTCTATCTTAGAGTGAATCGTAACGTATTGGTTAAATACAATATCGCAAGTCGCATTTACCTTCTCGCCTAGTTATTTTTTTGTTAGCCAGTCCCCCATTCTTCATATGATACAAAGGGTTAAGCTTGCTGGATCGGGTCCAGCACACGCTTAGTCGTTGTGGCAACAGACTCTTGGGAGAAGAGAAAACAAATACGATAATTAATAATATAAGTCATTTGTTCAGAGAACAAATGTAGGTCTACCCGAAGAAATTTTTTAGCAAAGTCTCGTAATAAGTGTTTTGGCTTGATGAAACAAGAAAAATTTTCTTCATTATATGTCATCAGCCATCTCTTACAGTTTACGAGTTAAATCATTTAACAAAAAAATTTAAATCGTTAACAAAGTTGTATTTTGTAAAACTGAACATTTTCCCCATAACATGTCATTAGCCATCTCTTTCGGTTTACAGGTTAAATCATTTATCACGAAAAAAATCTATGGTTGCTAAGGATTTCATTGTGTTGCTAAGGACTTTGAACTTTGATTTTAATGTGATATTGTAGGTAATATAAAGCCGAACATTTTCGCAATTGAATGTTTTTTTCTATCTCTCAGTTTTTGAGATATAAGCAAGAAACCTCAATTTTGGACCCGGAAAACAGTTTTCGTATCCTAAGTCCATAACGCTTGGTCCAATAATTTTCGACCCAATATATTAAACGTAGATCTTGATAAAATACACATTTTATTTATTACATGTTATCAACTATCTATCACAGTTTCCAAGATATACTATAAAAATATATGGTTGCTTAGGATTTGATTATGTTGCTAAGGACTTGGAATTTTTTCCTTGAAGTCATTTTATAGGTCATATTGAACTGAACATTTTTGCTTTTTAAGTTTCTGTCTATCTCTTACTGTTTCTGAGATATAAGCAAAAAAACCTCTATTTCGGACCCCGAAAAACAGTTTACGGACCCTAGGTCCATAGCGGTTGATCCAAAAATTCTGGACTCGATGTAATAAATGTAGATCTTGATAAGATACACATTTTCTCAATTACATGTTATCAGCTATCTATTAAAGTTGTTGAGATATATGCAAGAAACCTCAATTTCGGACCCAGAAAACAGTTTTCGGACCCTAGGTCCATAACGGTTGGTCCAGTATTTTTGGACCCAATATATCAAATGTAGATCTTGATAAGATACACATTTTATTAATTACATGTTATCAGCTATCTATCACTGTTTCCAAGATATACTATAAAAATATATGGTTGCTAAGGATTTCACTATGTTGCTAAGGAGGTGGAATTTTTTTCTTGGTGTCATTTTATAGATTATGTTAAACTGAACATTTTTGTTGTTTAAGGTTTCTGTCTATCTCTTACCGTTTCTGAGATATAAGCAAAAAACCTCCATTTCGGACCCCGATAAACATTTTTCGGACCCTAGGTCCATAACGGTTGGTCCAAAAATTTTGGACTCAATGTAATAAATGTAGATCTTGATAAGATACACATTTTCTCAATTACATGTTATCAGCTATCTATGATAGTTTTTGAGATAGACCAACTGAGAGGTTCAAGGCCAAAGGTCAAGGTCATGGGTGACCTTTGACCTTGACATATTTAAATGTATATTAGTACTTCTAAGTTGATTGGTGGTGGTCCCAGGTCTCTACGACTAACGGTTTCCAAGAAAAATTTTTTACGAAAAGTGAAAATCTTTAAGGGGAAATAACTCAATAAAAAGTCACCCGCATCCTTTCGACCGAAATGTAACGAACTTGTGTCACGTAACACTGAAATTTTCCTCATTACATGTTATCAGCTATCTCTTACGGTTTCTGAGTCTAAGTGATCACAAGGTATTTAGTGAAAAGGGGAAGAACTCGGTAACGGAACAAAATTCCGAATGTGGCCCTCGACTGCGAAAAGTTTATGTCTGCCCGGTATTTTGTGCGAAAGCTCAATTTGACATGTCGCGTACAGTTTTGGGCCAAAGAGTTTAAAAGTTGGCGGAAAAAAAATAATAATAATTAAAAGGACAACTGTTCAGAGAACAATTGCAAGGTCTTTCCCAGTCAATGTTTTGCTTTTATGTCATGTTTTGTTATGTCACATGTTGAAAATCATCTTGATGAGAAGCACATTGTCTCCAATATTTTAGAGTAGCCATTTCTAATTGTTTTAAAGATTTTACCATAAAAAACTAAAATTAGCTATGTCCTTGATCGATGACCTTGATATCATGATCACATGTTTGAGTTTGATTTTGTTGTCTATTTCAGTTCAAAATGTATTGTAAACAAAAGTTCTGATCTTTATTAGTTTTTTGCTCAACGGTTGCTAAGGACTTTTTCGAAAAATTAGCTTCTTGCTAAGGACAGGAAAGTCACTTCCGGTTGTCAATGTCATTCATTTCCTCTTTACAACATTACGAAACTTTTTGCCTATGGTTGCTAAAGACTTTTATGGCAAATAACGTTGTTGCTAAGGACCTTGACCTTTGACCTTGACCCCATTTTGTCGGCCATATTGAGCTGAACAATTTATCTTCTTTATAGTTTCTTCGTATCTTTAATAGTTTTTGAGATATAAGCAAAAAACTCTAAAATCGGACCCGAAAAATGGTTTTTGGGTCATAGGTCCAAAATGAATGTTCAAATCATTTTGGACCCCCAGTGTCAAATGTAGACCTCAATGAGACAAACATTCTCTCAAATACATTTGATCATCTATCTCTTACAGTTTACGAGTTAAAGCGATAACAAGGCAAAAGGTCATCGGTGACCTTGACCGGTGACCTTTGACCTTGACATTTTTAGATGGCCATATATGACTTATGAACAATGGTGAAGGTTTCAGGTTTCTATGACTTATCGTTTGGGAGTATTTAGCTTTAACGGAAACTCAAAATCTTTCAAAGGGCAATAACTCATATAAAGAGTTGTCGAATCTCTTCGGACCAAATGTAACAAAGTTGCGTCACATGATAATGAACATTTTTCCCATTATATGTTTTCAGACGTCTATTACTGTTTACGAGTTGATGCGTTAACAAGGCTTAAAGTCATCGGTGACCTTGACCGGTGACCTTTGACCTTGACGTATTTAGATGGCCATATATGACTTATGAACAATGGTGAAGGTTTCAGGTTTCTACGACTTATCGTTTGGGAGTATTTAGCATTAACGCAAACTCAAAATCTTTCAAAGGGCAATAACTCATATAAAGAGTCGTCAAATCTCTTCGGACCAAATGTAAAAAAGTTGCGTCTCATGATAATGAACATTTTTTCCATTATATCTTTTCAGCCATCTATTACGGTTTTTGAGTTGAAGCGATAACAAGGGGTAAGGTCAAAGGTCAAAGTCACCGATGACCTTTGACCTTGACATTTTTAGATGTAACTTATATCAACTAAGAATAATGGTGGAGGTCCCATGTCTCTACGACTAACCGTTTAGAAGTTTTGAGCGATGACGGAAATTGAAAATCTTCAAAGGGCAATAACCACCCCAAAAAGTATACCCAACGGTTTCGGACCAAGTGTAATGAAGTTCCGTCATGACCTAACGAACATTCTCCCCATTACACTTTATCAGCTATCTTTTACGGTTTTCGAGTTTAAGTGATCACAAGGTATTTAGTGAAAAGGGGAAGAACTCCGTAACGGAACAAAATTCCGAATGTGGCCCTCGACTGCGAAAAGTTCTGCCCGGTATTTTGTGCGAAAGCTCAATTCGACATGTCGCGTACAGTTTTGGGCCGAAGAATTTAAAAGTTGGCGGAAAAAAAAATTGAAAAGACAATTGTTCATAGAACAATTGCAAGGTCTTTCCCAGTCAATG